>PVHY01010277.1:7498-52719 GCA_004024945.1 Uropsilus gracilis | reverse complement strand
GGGGGGGGGGCAGTGTCCACCTGTCGACCACTGCAAGGTCCTCTGGCGGCTTTGAGAGTTGATTTTAGCTCGTGTTCCAGTTTCCCAGCTCCCAGCACCCTCCCTAGATGGCCGATAATCATAAAACAATCCGGTGGAAACTTAACAAGTCTGCCGGGTTGTAAAAACATTTCTCCAGTTCTTAGACCGATGCTTTGTTCAAACGCATTTAAAAACGATTAATTATTTATTCCCGGTAACCTCCGCGTGGTCGTCCCGCACTGCACTCTCATTCCAGCTTTAAATGCCCAGATAAGCGAGGCAAGGTTAAGTGATTTGGCCGGCACTGCCAGGTTCCGTGTTGGCAGCACCCGCCCCGGCCGGGCCAAGTGTCTGGGTCTGCGGGTCCCCGGACTCGCTCGGGCCGCTGTGCACGCGGTGCAGGGGTTCCCTTCACAAAGGGGCGCCAGAACGCCCAGGCCACCGCCGGTGCTACCGCAGAGGCAAATGGCTCCAGCAGCCTTTGTCAAATAACAAAGAAGCCCCAAGCGCAGGAGCAGCGGGGGCCAGACTCTCCACACCACTCGCCCGGGTTTTGACAGGAGGGAAACACAGCCCAGGGACTCAGTCCAGCACCCCCCAAAGGATGCTTTATGCGGCTGCAAGGGCTTCCACGGGCCTCGCCCATGGTCTCCAAGTGAGGGGACCGCACCCTTCCGATGGTTCAAGACGCCCCAAGAGCAGAGACGGTTCCTCTTCCTGACGGACAAGCTGGTCACCAGCGCAGCCGGTGGCCCCAAGGCGCACGCCGGCGGGATGGCTCCTAGCCCGGCAGGCTGCACCCTCGCCCGGCGCCCCCACCCGGAGCCACCGAGGCGGCGCGGGGACTCGGCGGGGGGCGGGGAGGGTGCGCCTAGCCTTCACCTTCCGCGGGTCCCCCCTCCCTCCCGCTGCCCGCCCGGGGGGCCAGCGCCTGCCGCTGCGCCACCACCTGCCCGGCGCCGCCTCTCCGGTCCGGCCCGGCTTCCCGCGCCCAGCCGCTCTTACCTGAGCCCGAGATGTGGACGCGGAGCGGGCGGCCCCGGCTGGAGCACGACGACAGGTCGCTCTGGGAGCGGCCGCGGGGGCTCGGGTCGCCGGGCAGCCGGCGCAGAGCCAGCACGGGCAGCGGGGCGGGCGCCGCGGGCTCAGGGGCTTCGGCCACCGCCCGGCCCGCCGGCTCCTCCGGGGCGTCCGCGCGGCTCCGACCCGCCTCGGCCATCGGCTCCGGAGGCCACCGGCCGGAGCGCGGGGTGGAGCTGGCGCCCAGGGCTGAGCCGCCGCTCGGCGACCCCAGGCGGCGAGCAGGGCGGGGAGGCTGGACCCGCGGCGGGCGCGAGGAGCTGGTGGGGAGGCGGGAGGAGGAAGAGGACAGAAAAGTTTGCACAGGAAGGAGCCGCCTACAGCCGACTCTCGCTCCCGCGGACTAAAGCCGTGGTCGGAGCTGGGCCGCCTTTGGTGCTGTGAACCTGCCCGGCGCCCCTCCCCCGAGGCCCAGGCCCTGCCCTTCGCCGGTGGCCGCTGCGCGGTCCCCTCGGGCCACGCGCAGGTCACCCAGCCCGCGGACAGCACAGGGAGCGCGGACTCCAGGGGCTGCGATGCCAGGTCGGGGTGAACAATGCCATTTTCCCTGGGGGGCGGGGGTGCCTTGTACACACTCTCTCCAGCCTCCCAGGGATGGAGCAGGAGCGATCACGCCCAACGCCCAGCGTAGGGATGGAACTGCGGCGCGAAGGTGTCGTGGGCAAAGCGGTGGGCTGGCTGGTGGCACATCTCGGTGTGCCCAAGTCAGACGCGGTCACCTTCCCCTCTCGCCCCAGACCCTCAGAGCCCTTCTCAACCCGTCACCAGCCACATTCCCGGATTTCTGGCCGAGTAGACTCTAAGGGCATGTTTACAGGACCAGCCTTCAGAGGAGGGAATAAATAATAATATAAATTTGATATCTGCCAGTGTATGGTAACGGAAAGAGAGGTCTCCCAGCCACATTGGTTGGAAATACCATAGTTAACGCGGCTCTGGTAGGATTCAGGAAACTGGGCAATGGAGATTTCCTGGTTCACCTGCGGACTTCACAATCTAAGCTTCATCGGTTTCACTCTTAGGCCCCCAAGTTGGGACTTGCCCGGAAAGGTAGGAATGTCTTAGGGTTCACCCACAGCCTATATAGATAAGGAGCAGGAAGACAAGAGTTATGGGGACAGGGGAGGTGAAGAGGGAACCAAGTTAGCAATTAATATTTATTTACACGCACACCCAGGACCCAGGTGTTAATAAAATAACAGAAGGGAAGAGACCGGGGGTCAAAAAGCAGGGGTAAGGCTGGGCATGGTGGCTCATGCCCGTAAGCTTCAGCCTATGAAGCGGCCGGGGCTAGGGGTCGCCGTTAGAGTCCTGCCTGGGGCCCGTAGCGAGACCTAGTTCCAAAAAAATAGTTGGGCGTGGTGGCGCACGCCTGTAATCCCGGCTACCTGGGAAGCTCAGGCTGGGGATTGCTTGAGTCTGTGGTATCCCGGGCAACGAGAGCCTGCGGTTCCACGGACAAAAATAGCGAGACCTAGTCTTAAAAAAAAAAAAAAAAAAAAAAAAAAAAAAAAAAAAAAAAAAAAAAAAAAAAAAAAAAAAGCAGGGGTACAAGCTGAAGCCGAAGAGCCACATGAATGCCCACAAACACTTAGCAGTAACCAGTTTACAGCCAACTCGCCCTGGTTATTTTAAAGGCTTTGAATGTCATTGTCCCAGTGACTCTGAAAGGAATGATCCTTCTGGTTTCGCTTTGAAAACTGTCCTTTAAAGACAGGTGGACATCCAGACTCAGCTAGGCCTCCCTCATCCTGCCCCGTTGCCTTCTTTTCACAACCTCTTACATTTAGACTACTCCAAATGCTACTTTCCTTCCTTGATGACTTGTGTAGCTTGAGACAGAAAAGATGTCTGACTTCATGATTTTAGTATAGGTCATCAACAGGAGTGAAAGGGCACTTCCATGGCTGGCCGGGCCTTCTCACTATGATTCATCAATAAACATTAGGAAAGTCTTTCTCTCCGACATTTGCTACCCAGTGTGGTCTATTACCCAGAGATGTTCTCCTTCCTCCTCATATCCCATTTCCTGATAGTTAGCCTCCCCATTCCCCTCTACCCAACCTCCTGCCACACACATATTCCCTTCACACACACCCCATAATTTGCTTTCTCTCAGTGACAGTCATCTCAGTTCCCTCCACGTAGGTCTCACCTCACTTTATTTTCCCCATTGTCTGTAACATGGGGCTCACAGATCCTGCCAGGCTGCACGCCGCCCCCTTCTCCGGCTTATCCTCTAAGTCATCTCATCTGGAGATAAAGAAATGGGTGATTAGTTACTTCAGAACACATGGAGCCTTCCCTGACTCCGCAGTCAGTTATTGGGCAATTCCTCACTTCCACTTTAATTCAATAAATATATATTTGAGTGCCTTTTGTGCATCTGCACTTAGCATTCCATGCTCTCATCTCCCCTCCACCGGTCTGGGGGAGGGAGGGAGCAGCTACAGGCATGTCCCTTGGGGTTCTGCCCCAGTCATTCCTTTCCTATGTACAGGGTGACTTCTGCCCCTTATGTTATGGAGGTGAGGGGCCAAGACCATTTTTGAGCATCTTGTCCCATGTTCTGTGAACCTTGTGCAACATTTGACACCCTTGACCTCTTGCTTTTTTTTTTTCAGACTCACTTGACTGGTTTCACCTGATGGTCCTGCAGGCCCCTCTACATCTCAGGATCTCTCTGTACCATCTGGTCTTGTGTAGTGTTCCCCAGAGGTCTGACAAGAACCCACTTTACTTCACATTTAACTTGTTTCTGGCCCCCAGAAATCTCGCTTTCAGTTTTGATGTTTGATATTTGATATGATTTACATCTATGTCTCGATCTCTAGCCAGCTACTGATTCCAGCCTCAATATCCAGGTGCCTACTGGGATTGCTCACTCTTCTTCAAGTTTCCTTGGCCCTTGACAGTCAACATTCTCCAAGCTGAACCCCTCCATGAACATGTTCTGCTCTTCTCCATCTTTAACAAACCACTGCCACTTTAACTTGAACCTGTCATCTTCCAAGTGTCTCTTAAAGACTCTCAGCTTCCAGGCTCACTGCTTCTCAGTCTGGCCCCCTCTCACTCCTAGAATGATCTTTACAAAGTGCTCACAGGATCTTGCTGCTCCTCCAGTTACTTTCCTACAAAACAAATACCCATGTCATATAATCAGGTGTTTATTCCTCAGCATGGCATAACACCCTCTACCCTGGCCCAAACACTCTTCCTGCTTCTATATATTATTTTGCTCTCTGGAGTACAGACTTAATTGTAGCTCCTTGTTCTCATGGTACCTTTATACCCTTGTTTCCTCTACCCACAGCATCTTTCCCACCTTCTCTGACATCACCTAAGTGACCATTATTCATCTCTGCAGCTCAGTTTTCCCCAAGACCTTCCTGAACTCCAAGTTGGACAAGTGGGCCTCCTGAATGGAACTATAACATCCCACCTATATCTCTGTGATGTCCTTTTTTCTCACAGGATTGTTGGGATGCCCATCTCTCTCTGCTTCACCCTGTGAGCTACCTCATGGCAACTAGAGTGGCACTTGCCTTTGTTCCCTTAGCACCTTAGTGTGTGGGATGCTGAAGTAATGAATACAGTCTATTTTTGGGAGACAGACATTAACAAACAACTGCCTGGGGAAGTAGGGCAGTGACAGAATTGCAATGTCTATGGGGGATGGTGGAATCCCCCACACCCCCTACTAAAGGACAGTAGGTACTGACATTTTCTTAAATTACACAAACAGGGAGTGGGGAGGGGCATGAGGATATTTTGTAACCAATAGATATTTCATAGGATGACAGTCTTTAGAGGTGAATGGTGGTCAACCAAACTTCCTGAAGACTTTTTTTTTGTTTTTTGAGACTAGGTCTCACTATTTTTGCCCATGGAACGGCAGGCTCTCCTTGCCGGGGGTACCACAGACTCAAGCAATCCCCAGCCTCAGCTTCCCAGGTCGCTGGGATTGCAGGTGCGCACCACCACGCCCAGCTGTTTTTTTTTTTTTTTTTTGGAACTAGGTCTCGCTATGGGCCCCATTCAGGACTCGAACAGCATCCCTGGCCCCGGCCGCTTCATAGGCTGAAGCTTACAGGCACGAGCCACTGAAGACTGTTCTTGAAGACAATATCAAGCCCTTCTAACCTGGATTACTTTTGTGACTGTGATCTCATTTAGCTGACTTTCCCTTACTTCCCTTCCCCACATATACAAAGCTCCATTTATCAGACTTTACATATAAAACAGGACACAAAAATAGAATAGAAAGATTTTCTTAGAAAAGACTTTCATATATTGAAATGGGTGTCTTTCATTGACAATGTTTTTTCCTTAATAAATGTAGATAAAATCACCATGAGTGAAAGAAAGGGGGTCAAAATAATATTTGAAAAGAAGTGACATAGATTGCAATGGATGATACACAATGAAAAATGAAATAACAGAACGGCAAGGAATATAGTAATAAACAGAGCTTGGTAACAGATGAAGATAAAGGATCCTAGGACAGTGAGAGTAGGCCTGCATTTTAAGTCATGTAGAAAAATAAATAGAAAATAAAAACTAGGCAACTAGTATTGATGACCTCTAAAGTGTCTTCTGATCTGAGATTTGGTGATTCTATGAACATTTTTATTTGTAGTCCTCTTAAAATGGAAGTTGAAATTCTTTCAGTGAGAGGCCAAAGCAGGTTCATAGTTTTAAGGCCAAACCACCATTTCTCACAATGGTACTTAGTTACAAAAGTAAACCTTCATTTCCTTGCCTTCTCTTTTAACCTCCCTCTGTTTCCTTCATTCTTCTCAATATACACTTAGCTAACTTGTGCTATTATGTCTAGGCTTTGTGCTAGGCACAAAGATAATGGAATTTCTTACATCTCATGCAAACAGACTCTGAGAATAGGTTCACATATTACAATACTCTTTGGATGAGTGGGATGCTCTAAGGAAGAGCAACAAGAGTATCACAAAAGTGAATAGGGATGAAACAGAGAATGCATACTAGCCAGAAGGAATCCTCTAAGTGTAGGGCCCCAGGGTAGAAAGGACTGGGGGAGGTATGTTGAAACCCTGGAGATGAGGAAGTACTGAGAAATAAAATAGAGAGAGGGTCTGTTAAAGGGTTCAAGCTGAGTGGTAGCATGATCACAGAAGTCTTTTGCTCATGAAGTACAAAATCAAAACAGTCCAGGTAAATACATCCATAGAGTAGAATAGGCAGCAATATAAAGTTACAAACAAATAATATATACAACATAGAAGAATCACAAAGGTATTAAACCAAGTAAAAGTAGCCAGGCTCAAGTTGCTTCATAAAGTTGTTTCCAATTCAATGACATTCTGGAAAAGGCAAATTGGTGGGGGTAGAAAACACAACAGTTGATGGGGGGTGGAAGATGGGGGATGACCTTTTTTTGGATAGTGGAACTGAGTGTGCCTGTGTGTGTGAATGTTAGTGAAAGAAACTATTTGTCAAAAATCACACAATTACGTGCAAAAAAAGAGGACATTTTTCTCTGTATAAATTATACCTCAGGGAATAAAGTGTTTTCCTTTTCCTTCCCTGGGGACACGGTGCAACTTTGAATGGCTGACTGTTAGCAACAGAGCCCTGCCTACAAGTTGCTCTGTGCTTAGGAACTTTTCTGGTTTGGAGGCCTTGTACTCACCAAAAAAAAGTATAAAGATTGATCAAATGCTATATATGGCTCCTAGGAAGCAAAGGTCCACCCTTCTGGAGGGACACCAAATAATCTTTTGTCCCTTTTGATGCATCTCCAGCTGCAGGGCCAGGGACCAGGGGAAGTCAAACCAAACATAAAACAGAGGTCAGTGTAGGGTTTGCCTTGACAGAAGACCTGTCTGCCGGTTTTGGTCCTGAGGATGAGGATCATAGCTGTGACTTGTTCTTAACAAACTTTAATTGTGATGAATGGACACGCCTGCTTCACTCTTTATACTCAAAAATTATATTCTCAATTTGGAGGAATGAATTTATTCCCACAGTCATGCAGGTAATCTGACTCTAGAATCCATGTGCTAACCACACACCCAGGTCTATGGAAGAAACTATGAAATTCTAAATGTGCCAAACAGACTTAAATCATAGTCTAACATAAAGATGGTGTTATCATAAATCAATGGAATTAATAAATGGTATATGAAAAGTTCCAAAAATATTTGGAATTTTAAAGCTACTTTTAAAATCTTCCTTTGACAGTCACTAATACAAACACACTAACTAACAATGAATGAAAGAGTTTTTGCATACCTGTAGTCCAAATGCTGGGAGACAAAAGGTCTGGGATCACTTGAATTCACTGGTTCAAGACTATCCCAGGCAACGCAGTGAGATCTGGTCTCAAAAAAGCAGCTGGGTTCAGTGGCAGATGCCTGTAATCCCAGCTACCGGGGAGGCTGAGGTTGGGGATCACTTGAGTCCCTGGGATTAGGACTACCTCGGGCAGCATAGCAAGACCTAGTCCCAAAAAAACAAAAAAAATCACAACCACAAAAAAAAAAAGAAAAAATATGAGATAAAAAAGCCCTTTCTGAAGATGGAATAGAAAAAAAAATTATAAAGAAAAAAAATCAATAGATTCAACCTCATAAAAATTAAAAACAATAATATAAAGCAATTCAGAAACCAAATGAAAAGTAAGTTGCTTTCTAGAATTATTATATTCAATTTATATTATGCTTTGCAAAATTCTATCAATTTATACTTGTGTTTACAATATTAGGAGACTGACCTTCGTACTTTGTCAGCTTTGACCAGAACATGTTAAAAACCAAAAAAGACAATGGCAAACTTCTGTTCTGAAATTAGCAATTTTTAAGTCTGTGATTGTACCTGTTTGATATCTTTATTGGCCATTTAGATTTCCTGTTTGGGAAGTAGCTGCTCATGTCATTTCTCAATTTCTCTGTAGGGATTTTAGCCTTATTGATTTGTTGGAGCACTTTACTGATGAGGGAGAGCAGAGTTTTTGCTTTTTTTTTTTCACTCTGGTAGAAAATGTATTTGTTCAATTCATTGCTTGCCTTTTAGTGCTATTTTACATTTTTCATTCCTATGGTTAATGGAATTATTTTACAAGGCCAGTTGTGGATACAGGAAAGTCATTGATTTTTATATCCTTGTAACCTAGTATCCTATTGAATTCTTTTTAGTTCTAAGAGTTTTCAGTTGGCTTTCTTGTTTTATTCTGGGTCTATGATAATATTATGTCAAAAAGAAAGGAAAGACAACGAAGAAGGGAGATAAGAATTGAAATTTAGGTGGAAATAAATATTCATTTTTTAATTCTTTTGAGAATGTCTCTAGAATTTTACTATTAAGTATGAAGGTGACTTATGATTTGATGTGAATATGGGTCATTATCTTAAGAGTCATCCTTCTACTCTAAGGTTGATTTTATTTTTTAAGGAAGTATTATGACAGGAGTTTTCCTTTATAGCAAAGATGGTAATAGTAATAAAAGCAAACATCTAATATTCATGAAGAAACCACACTAGCAACACTAAATCCCCTTCAATTATTTTACCTGTTGTGGATATGAGATTGTTTGTTTTTTTTTGTTTTTGTTTTTTGTTTCTTAACAATCCTTTGATTTTTCTTTTGGGAAATACTTCTCTTTTTTTTAGGAAATTAATTCCATCAATGTTTAACTTACAAAGAGTATATTGTCCCTGTTTAAATGTATAAATGGATGAACTTTGACATATAGACACACAGGTGAAATGCCATCAGCAAGTTGCTGATGATTTCCATCATCCATAAAAAAATTCTTCCTGCTTCTAGATATGAAATGTATATATATATAAACTATTTGATTATAAAAAAATTAAAAAAAATAAATAAAGGCATGCGCCACCAAAAAAAAAAGAAACTACCAATAGGAAGGAGAGAATTTCTCTCTTAAAAACCAAGCGCACAGTGTCTCAACATCCGATGCTAAGAACAATTGCTGTTACTGGATTCACTATTCCCATTGGTTCTATCAGGGCAGTATGAAAATAATTTTTATAATAATAATAATAAATTGTTATAATATATAAAATAATAAAGGTTTTTCTGGTAACATGTGAAAAAAAAAATTCTTCCTGCTTCTTGCAGTCCATCTCTCCCTTTGCCCATAGCTCCAGGTAACTACTATTTGACTTTTGTTGTTGTTATTATTATAGATTAGTTAGTATTTTTAAGAATTTTATACCTCTGGAATCATAGTATGTAGATTTTATGTTGTAATTCTTCCACTCAGCTCCTCTCCCACTTTGAGAAAGGTCCATGTGATGCCTTGAAGAGTAGGGAAGCTTGATGCTACTAAAGGTGACCACCCTCAGCATGAGGGAGCCTTTGTGGGCCCCCTGGGTGTCAGGAGTATAATCCCCCTTCAAGAGATGAGTGAGTAGTTCCAGTGACAGTGGTCACAGTCAGTTAGTTAAACCTCTTGTGTTTTGAGGGTTCACAAGGAAAAATGTTTCTACTCATGGCATTGGGTTTCTACTTCCTGGGAAGAAAGGAGAAACAAATGTTCTAGGTTGATGATGGCTCAGTCTCCAGGACCAGTCATAACCCAGTGCCCTGGAATTCTGGAGATGGCCATGAACATGAACTGAAAGGGCTGGTCTCAGAAATGTGGGTATCTGCACATTCAAGATGGGAGCCATGGCTGGGAGCCAGAAGGGGAGCCAGGAGTTATGACTAACTACAGAGATCTATCACCTTGAAAATTCAGACATGGATTCTTAAACCCTCTGAGGGAAACCTTCATGCACAAGTCAAAAAATGTACTCAGGGA
Organism: Uropsilus gracilis; assembly: GCA_004024945.1. NCBI lineage: Eukaryota > Metazoa > Chordata > Mammalia > Eulipotyphla > Talpidae > Uropsilus > Uropsilus gracilis. The sequence goes on along the minus strand of PVHY01010277.1, from coordinate 42,815 downwards.
AAGTTGCAACATGAAAATAGCAGATAGCAGCCCAGATAGCAGCCCCTATGAACTTAGCAAGGTCATAGGTATATGCAATTTTCCTTTTGCTCCTGTGGTAACAAGTCATCACAAAAATGGTTGCTAAAATACCACATATTTATTCTTTTACATTCTGGAGCTCAGAAGTCAAGTTGGGGCTCATCAAACTAAACTCAAGTTGTTAGGTTTATGTTCCTTCTGGGAGCTCTAGGATAGAATGCATTCTTTGCTGAGAGGCTGCGTTATTCTTGGTTTATGATTCTCTTCCATCTTCAAAGTCAGTCAAGTTTTCTCCTGAGACCAGTCAGCTGATTAAGACTTTTCTACATTCTCCTATACTCCACTTATGTACCACTGTGATTACTTTGGGCTCACCCAGTTAGTCCAGGCTAAACAACTTATTTCAAGGTCAGTATATTAGCAAATTTAATTCTACCTGTAGTCAAAATTCACCTTTTCCACATAGCATAACATATTCACAGGACATTCTTGGACAGGGGTCATTATTATCCTACATTCCACATATCATACATTCCAAAATGTATTAACTGAAAGAACTGACTACAGAGAACTATCTTTATGAGATCTTGAGTAAGCATGCAAGAGACAGCTATCCATGGGAACTGGCTATCCATGAAAAGCTGATCATCTTGAGAACCCAGCCATTGCCATCCTTGGGCACTCTGGAAGATGTCCGAGAGTGGGAAGTAAAGCATGCAGAAGCATTCCCCTTAAGGAATCCAGGAAACCAGTTCAAATGTGCCATTGAACACAACCGAGATCACTTGTAGAACTCCACAGGGCTGTTCACAACAACTTCATCTCCAGCTCTGGAAGTTTCGAGAAGCAGGATTCAACACCAATGTGATACCCACAGCAATGTGGAAACTGAGTTTAGCCTTCTGAATATCATGAGTCCTAACAACAGCTCATATGGAAAGGTAGAGATATTAAGTTTTCTGTGAAAAAGATAAATGGATAGTTAGGACAGAATTAAAGAAAACAAACAAAACATGGCTGGCAGCATATCAAAATTTTAAATAAAGTTAGGATGCAAGCCTTACTTAGGATGTAAGCCTTACTTAGGATGTAAGCCTTACTTACATGTACTTAACAACAGCAAAAGAACAAATGGAAAACTCCTGTTATTCAACATTTTGAACAAAAGGAAGGCAGTCCTAGGAGTCTCTCATTTGTTATGTTGCTCAGCAACTGATTTAGAAGAATTCTGATATGGATCTTGCCTTCAAAAATCAGCCAGGAGATTTCATAGCAGTTTCTGGAACACTGCAAGCATGTTTCAACTTTTATAACCACTTTCTATTTATTGATGGACAACTCCATGACTTAAATTTTAAATTTTCTGTGAAGAAAATTGGGAAAACATAAAATATCAAGAATAAATCTTTTACAAACATTTGAGAGTCTTTTTGGACTGAATGTTCTCTATAGTCTGAGAATAATATGGGCTTTACTGATCAGACTGAAGTTCTTCCTTCAGGTTCTAAATTGGAACCAATCCTTTGTCAGTTTCCTGTGAATATTGTCTGAGCTTCTCTAGTGGAGTCCCATCTGTCTCCACAGCACTTCATTACTACTTAACTCTTTGGCTTCCTTTCTTCTTCCTTCAGACCGAACCTTAAGGGAACTTCCTAGAATTCTTGGAAGCTTCTTGAGAATTTGGTTTATACCTGGGGTACCTGACTGGCATTATTAGGCTAAAATATCTTTTCTCCCACTGTCCACTTAATTAACTTATTTATCTTTGAGATATGAGATGGAATTTTAATTCCTCAGAAAAGCCTTCTCTGACCCCAGTCTAGATTGGAGTCCCATGCCGTATGTTTTCATATGAATCCTCTACACCAATTTACAATATCTGAGAGGTTGTTTGTGTAATGTTCATATTTCCCACTAGAAAGTAAACCATTGGAGGGGCCGGTCTGTTTTCTTGCCTTTGCAACTACTGGGCCAGTTTAGAGCCTGGCCTCAAGTAGATACTGAGTATCTACTGAATAGATGTCTATTGAATAGATATTGTTTGACTTCGTGAAATAAAGGGGTAATGACTCAGTAAATGAATGCTATGGAAGATTTAGAGATGATCAGATTATATATGTATATATACATATATAAATATTTCAACTCAGACTTCTATATATATATAAAATCTTAACTCAGTTGCAGTATATGTGTATACATAATCTCAACTTAGATCTCAATATATATTCATATATATTCAAATACATATATACATTCAAATATATACATCCACATATATGAATATATATGTGAATATATGTGAATGTATATATGCATTTGAATGTGTGTGTGTGTGTGTACCTACCTCTGAGGTCCTAAATGTAAATCAGGACAGAAATACCCCTTCGCTTAGTCTGCCCCTTATTTATCTAACCTACATAATAATACAAGTATACTTAGATAATAATACATAATATACTTAAATGAGACTTAATATATGCTTTGAATAATATATTTTCCACACAACTCCATATATTCCCAGCACATGAAAAACACTAAATAGTATATAACAGCACCTTTAAAAACCATGATTATCATGAAATGCTTGCGATCATGACATCCAATCATAGCTATTCTAATGCACTGTCCCTGGCTCACATTAATATAAATATTTCATCTAATCTCTGTGTATTTTTAGTGCTCATTATCCTGTGTCTCCAAGTTCTCCAGGCCTGACTTATCTATTGGTACCACGAGCACAGTGCCCGGGGCCCACAGTATTTGTAGGTAGTGGTTTACAAAAAAATACTCTTATTTTTTTAAGATCTGAAGTATTAAAGATACTTTGTAGTATTCTTTTTTTTTTTTTTTGAGACTAGGTCTCGCTATTTTTGCCTGTGGAACTGCAGGCTCTCGTTGCCCAGGGTACCACAGACTCAAGCAATCCCCATCCTCAGCTTCTCAGGTAGCTGGGATTACAGGTGCACACCACCACACCCAGCTATATTTTTTTGAACTAGGTCTCGCTACGGGCCCCAGGCGGGACTCGAACCGCGATCCCTAGCCCCGGCCGCTTCATAGGCTGAAGCTTACAGGCACGAGCCACCGTGCCCGGCCTATGTAGTATTCTTAATGGGAGGAGATGTGTCATGAAGACAGCAGAACCAGGAATCAGGAGAGTTAGAGGCAGCCCCCCCCCCCCTCCACCTGCTGCTGTTCATCTGTGAAGCCCTCACTCTGTCTTCAGCTAAAAGGAGGAGAGCAAAAGGACCAGGGCTGTGGAACAACGAAACTCTGTGCGTCCACTGAGCAACATAAGGCCAGGGTCTGCTGCTTACAGAGAGGGACATTCCAGCCCCAGGGTCGTCTTTCTGTTGCAGGCCTTTTCTAGGAAAACAAAAGTGCCCAGAACAGGTTGCAGACCATGCGTCTCCCCTTGGTCACCCAGCTACTGTCTCCCCTCTTCCTCAGCCCTCCTGCTCGGCCTCCCCATGGATTTTCCTGCCCAGGCACCTTGGCCCACCCCTCCCTTCAATCATTGGGCGGCTGCTCTCCCACCCACTGGTTCAGGTGCCTGCGCTGTGAGCACTCAGCCTCCTCCAAGCCCTCAGTCTTCCTCAGGGTTTCCAATGATCCCCTTCAGCTTTGTTACTTCAGCGCAACCACTTTTCTCCTCTCCTTATCCTTCCCTTCACTCAATCTTTTTTTATTTTGAGACTAGGTCTCGCTGTTTTTGCCTGTGGAACCGCAGGCTCACGTTGCCCAGGGTACCACAGACTCAAGCGATCCCCAGCCTCAGCTTCCCAGGTAGTGGGATTACAGGAGCGCGCCCTCACACCCAGCTGTTTTTTGGGTTAGATTTCGCTATGTTGTCCCGGGCGGGTCTCCAACCGCAATCCCCAGTCCCAGCCGCGACTCCATAAGCTGTTGTTTATAGGCACGCGCCACCGTGTCCGGCTCCCTCCAACTCATTCTTATAGTGTCTGCTTTTCTTTGCCTTAGTTTCCATTTCATGCCATTTTCTTTGATTCTCCTATTAATTATTATTATTGTTGTTGTTATTATTACTACTACTATTATTATTATTTCCGTGCTCTTGAGTTGAGTTGTTTTCTTCCTTCCTCTTGCCCAGTCCTCTGGGCATTCCTTCTTTCTTTCTCTTTCCCCCAGGACTGGGGCTCTGCCTCCCACTCCTTCCACGGACTGGAAAACCCCTCCCTGCCCTCTGAACCGCAAGTCCCTTAGCCTCCAGGGGCCCTGGGACGCAGACGTGATGTATACACTGACCACTTCTCCCCTCTTCCCTCGCTCGTTGCCTTCCAAATTATTTAGACCATTCGCCTCTCCTTAAGACTTCTGAAAAGAGCGAAATGCAAGCAGGTGGGCGGGGCCCCTGGAAGCCCTGCTGAGTAGCGCCAAGTCATTTACCTGGCGCCACCCGCAGTCTGCCGGAAGCGCTCTCCTTTGTTCTGTGTGCATCCACCTGCTTCTTTTGCAACCTGCCTACCTCGGTCCCCAGACAAAGGCTGCTTGGTTGGTAGGCAAATTTTATTGCCCAATCTAGATGAAATGTTAGTGAAACAGTCTCTCCAGCAAATAGGTTCCCTTTTGGGTGAAAATGTTAAGATGCCTGATGCTTCCCCATCCTCAGCTTCCCCTAAGGTGGCGAGTGTTTAGGGGCAGGACTGGGGTTTTCTGCAGATATGGGAAGGAACATGGCTCCCCTGCCTTCTGTGGTCGGGGGGTGCCAGCACTGGTCTGGAAACTTCCTCAAAAGAAACCTGAAGCTGTAACAGTGAGTGATCAGGTCATTTCAGGGAGCCATATCAGCTTTTACTGTACTGCTGGAGTCCTCTGAGGTATGGCTGTGAACCTCAGATCCTTGGCACAGAGACCTGGCCACAGGGAACCACTCAGGGCAGATTTCCTATTAGGTTCTTGGCTACTTGTGGGTCCTGTCTCTATCCCTCAAGCATCAAGGTCACACAGGAAAGTCAAACAGCAGCCTCTCCATTGGCCTAGCATCTTGACTCCACCTACTTATATTTGCCAACATAAGAGACTTTCTCTGAAGTGCTAAATGGAAATCAGAATAGAAATGCCCCTTCCCTTAGCTTCACCCTTATTTATCTATCATCTATACTAATACTTGCACACACTTTGGTAAGGTTTAATATGTGCTTTGCACAATTTAGCTCCCATAGCAGGCCATGTGAGGCAGATCATTCACACTGGGGCCCAGAGAGGTTGAAAGGCTTACCGTGGGTTACACAGCACTGTGGCAGAGGGTGGCGTTAGAATTGGATCTCTGGTGGACTGTGTTCTCATATGCTGCTTAGTAGCTTACCTATACCCTGAGTCCCTTGGTCACCTCCCTTCATTCCCCCTTCTGCTCCCAGCCCCCAGATCTGGCGAAACAGAATTTTATCCCCCATGGCTTGTGCTCTCTCAACCATGATACTGACTTATTTGCCATATAAAGACTGCAGCCGGCTCAGTTTGTTTTGAGTGCTTCCCCCCCTCCCCCCCGGGTGTCCAGTGAGAGACTGATGATGTCAGTGGTGAGGCAAATGTTTCACTTCCTCCCTTGTCCACATGAGAGGAATTCTGGGAACCACTGAGATGGCTTGGTGGCTGTCATCCAGCTCCCATACGGAGATCCAGAATGTGTCAAGAGCCTCATTCAGATATCAGCTGCCGCTCAGAGACTAGATATCCCTGAGGACATCAACTGGTTCCTGTGGCAGCAAGAGAGAAGGCAGCCAGGGTGTCCACTAACACCATCCTGCCTGCCTGGGAGGACAGGGCTGTGTCCCTGGTCAGCACCTGCGTGTCCAGGTGGCTTCACAGTTGCTGCAGAGAGTAAGGCCTCAACCTTCTCCACTTCCAATGACAGACAAATAGAACAGGACAAGGGCTTCTTGACAATGACTTTCATTGAGGACCCAGGCCCCGTTTGCTTTATCAGTGAGCTTGGGCACCTAGAGAACATGTTGTTTCTTAGATTGCTGGATCCTTTATCAAAATTTTAAGTCCAGAGTTGAAGCCTTAGTTTAATGTGGTCCTTTTGCTCAGAAGCAGCTTTTAGAGCAAAGGCTGGAGCTTCTTTTATTTTTTTAAGAGACTAGGTCTTGCTATGTTGCCCAGGGTTACTGAAACCCACAGACTCAAGAGAGCCCCAGCCTCAGCTTCCCAAGTAGCAGGGATTACAGGCACACCCCACCACGCCCAGCTTGAGCTTTATAAACTATGGTCTTCTAGAAGCAAAGTGTAATCTCAGTGCACTCAGGTGTCTCCATAAATGCTTAGGTACTAAAATATTTCATAGATTTCATCCTTTCCAAATCATTTAGCCAATGTAGTTTAAATAGACTCTCTTCTCCCTCTTCATTTCCAAATATATTTATGTCCTATTCATTCCAAATCCTCTGTCAGTGATTCCTAGCATTCCGTGTATCCTCAAGGGCACTAAGGAAGGCCTTTAATCTATTTCCAGTGTTTCCTGCAGATATTCCACTTTTGTGTCAGGATTGTATTTCACTGAAAACATTTCTTTACCTTCAAGAAAAATGACAAATGATCCTTGTGGCATCTGTGTAGATCAGAAAATCTGATTAGCACTCTTTAATGGAAATGCATGAGCCTGTAAGTGATCTACTATGTGATAAAAGAAAATAGTTTGGAAGCTTTCCAGTCGTGGGGCTCACAGAGGGAGCCAACCTGATGAAAAGGCAGAGCCCCCGGGCGCATTGTCATCATGGTCATGCCTGCAGCTCCTTTCAGAATTCACAATCTCCCTTCCATTGTGAAAAATGTCTTCTGCCTTATTTTGTGAACCTGTTTTGAGGGATGTCAATGTGCAGTAACTAAGAGGCCCCTCTTTTTGTGCATGTGTGTTCTGGGGAATCTTGCTTTATTCTAGGCTCTGAAAGCACATAATTGAAATTGTCATCCTATTTTATTATTGGTGGTGAAATTGGGTCAAAAGGGCAAAAGCCTTCAGTCAACAAGCCATATTTAAAATGCAGCTTCTGCCATCCAGGTTCCCTTAGGTTCATACTACCTGAATGTAGCAGTTGCCACTCAAAATGCAGTTTAACAACAGGGTTTATTTACAAGAGAATATTAACAGGGAAAACAAAAAGTTCTTAAAGCAACAAGTGGCCAATTATCTTACCCTTGTCACCATTTAGTTCCAAAGTCCCAAACACATGTCCAAGATGGTACCCCTTTGCCCCTCTAAACCTGAGGCAGGCACTCTGCAAGTCCAATGTTTCTTTGGCGTCTTCTCTTTGTTTCTCCTCTCTCCATGTTCCAAGCTCTCTGCTTCCCCAAGTTGCTTCAAACTTCTTCCACATTGCTGATGCACAAATCAACTTTCCAAATCTCTGGCCATCACCAGGTACCAGTTCACTATGCCGCCTTGCTGCGGTGCCACACTCTCCACACCAGCCACTTTTCTACTGGGCACCATGGCTCCTTGCTACCACCAGCTCACTCTTTCAGGGGGGCTTCTGCCCAGTCTGGTCATTAAGCTTCTCTTTACCAGCCTGCCATTCTCATGTCTCTCTCCTCTCCCCCAAAGTCTCTGTCTTTAGTTACTCTGCTCCTTTCCTTTTTATCTCTCTCTTTTCCCTCCCAAAAGTCAAAGACTCCAATTTCCCTCTACACACCCTCTAGGTGATATATTTCCCTTTCCTCACCTGGGATTTACAGCAAAGTAAAAGTACCCTTATCCTGTTTAGGCTTCTTTTACCTCTGAGGTTTTTCAGACACAGTTAATGGCATCAATGCCTAAATTTTAATACTGCCCAAATTGGGATCCCAGCTTCAATACTGCCCATATTGGGGTCCCAGCTTGAGTGGGACTATCCTGTGATAACTGCCAGTACACCAGAAATTCAGGGCATCCTCTCTGTGCTTAACAAGGGGTCTATGGTAGAGGTTGGTCCTGGAAAGCCATAGACAATAAATCAAGAGAATAAATGTCCTCCTACTTGGATGGGCCCCAGTCCCTGCTGTTCCCATGTCTTTGCAGAGATGGGAGAATGAGCTACTTCAGGTTATTTCCTTCTTTTTTCCTTTGTAATATGCAATGGTGAGGTTGGGGTTTGGTGTGAGGGGATCTTGGACCCTCTGAGACAGGATTCAGCAGTCTCCATTCAGTGGCACATGGCAAGACTGTCCAGAAAAAGAGACACCTATATAGGCATAAAAGGGCAGAAGTCATTCATAAAGGGCAAGAGCTGCATTTTACCAGAGCAAGGGGTGCCTTTATATCTTACTCTTTGGTGGAATTAATTTGTGAAACTTATTGCTTTGGGGTCAGGTTAGCCTGAATTTCTTAGCAATAGATAATCCCTTCAAGAGCCAAGAATTACCAGCTTAGCAAGAGACTCCTGAAACAAAGATAAATTAGTCATCACCAAAAAACTAAAACTCTCCCAAACACCAAAAATCTAAAACTCTCCCAAAGGAAAAGAGCAGTAAGTCTGATGTTTCTTCATAGGTCAAACCACCATCACCCTATAGCACCATCTTTTTTCCTTTAATTTTAACCCTTGAGATTTTCATGAACAATGTCTCAAGTGATGGAAAAAAAACAGACATCCAAACCCTGACCAGAAACTCCCACAAATTCACACTGAGCAAGAGAAATCAGGCACCCCAAATGTGAGCAGAAAGTAGCCACTGACACAAACTTCTAGAAGCAGCCATGTGGACTGGGGCTTAAAGTCAGGAATGCAATGTCTTCTGGGGGAAGGAACAGTCTGGATGGGGGGGAACAGGCCTTGGGGGGCTTGCCTGGTCCTCATTCTTTATCTGGGGGGCTGGCACCACAGCACGCTCACACTGTGGGATTCAAGCTGTTTGGGTAAGATGTGAGCACTTTTGTGTATCTCAACAGTCTTTTTAAAAAGCCAGGTGCACACACATCAGCCGGCTCACACTTCTTTGTGTGAGAGTCACGAAAGACCTCCCTCTGCAGAGGTGATGCCCGCCTAACACTCCGGGCCTATGCCAGCACTGCTCCTGTACATGGCCCAGCCTCAGCAGCCCTGGGCGACTGCAGGAAGATACAGGGCCTCTGTGCTCTCTTTTCCCAGCAGGGAAGGGCGAGGGCTGCAGTCAAGGGTCATTCAGATCCATCTCCAGAGACACCAGTGCTGAGGCCCCAACGGTACCGTGGACCTGGGGCTCCACAGGCCTGTGCCTCTTCCCACACATTCTGTCTGGTCCCAAGAGGCTCCCAAAGCAGGGAGAGTCGATCACTGCTACAGGGAGAAGGGGGGAGGGGTTCCTATTTGGGAAAACTTTCACCCTAAATATTCAACTCTATTCTACTTCCATCAATTTGGACCCCACTTCATGAAAGAACTTCAGCAAGCAGGCTTTGCTGAGTCTCAGGTTAAATTCAGGGACCACAGCAAGGAAGGTCATGACCCTTGTCCTCAACAAACTCCCAGGCAAATGGGAGCTACCAGGCATGGAGTCCTGTGGGCATGGTTAGAATCAGGAGATTTGGGGGAACTTACTGCAAAGTAAAAGGTCTGGAAGGGAAGAGAGTGGGAGGAAGCAACACAGAGATGGTATTTGAAAGGGCCCACTGAAGGATGAGAGGGGTGTAGCAGGAGCAGAAGGGGCTTGATCCTGAAAGCAGTTAAGAGATGGAGATGTGAACTTCTATGTGCCTTGATGAGTCATTCTAAGTTTCTGCTTCTTTTCTCAAGCCTGCAGATGTGTTACCCATGCATTCCACCGGTCCCAGTCATCTCTAGCTGCCAAGTGATCCCAGGCCTCTTGCCTCCCAGCCTGGAACTACAGGTGCGCGCCACCATGCCCGGCTTGCCTCCTTTTCTAAGCCAGTGGTTCTCAGTTTAGTGTCTCACCCACCAACATCATCACCACCGAGGACTTGATCAGAAACCACATTCTCTGAACCCCAAGCAGATCTATCGCACAGGAAACCTGGGATTTCACCTGCTACAAAGCCAATGTGGACAGTCACTGGTCTAACACAGGAAGAATCTTGAGGAGGGATTGGCTGGAGCAGAGGCTGAGCATGATGGGTTCATCTCTTGGGCCTGGCTGCATGACTTGCCCCAGGTTCCAGCCCAGGTCTTGGTTTCAGTGCTGTTTTGAAGCCCTCTGGTTTCTGAAAGAGTTTTTAACCTTGAGAAAACCAAGGCTCTCCCTAGGCTCTAACAGGTCTCAAAACAAATTACTTCCTCCCCCTCTCCCCCCTCGCCTCCACCCCTGCTTCCCAGTCTTAGCTCAGCAACCTCAAAGCTGGCTTCTGCGTAATAGCAGCCTCCACAGTAACGCCAACGAGCTACACAGCCTTTCAGGTCTTTGGGTCCGAAAGTCAAAGACGGCGGCCCCTCCCACCCCAGCGGGGGAGGAGTTTTCTCTCCTCACTGTTTGGTCAGGTGACATGGCCGAGTCCGCTCAGCGGAGACGCGGAAGAACAGGGACTTCGAGACCAAGTGAACGTGGGGAACGGACGCAGGACGGCGCGGGAACATGCAGCTCCGCGGACTGCCCGGGCCCGCGCTCCCCGCGCTGCTGCTGCTGCTGCTGCTGCCGCTGCTGCTGCTGCTCGCGCCGGGTGCAGCCCGCGGCGCCGCGCGCTTCGACCCCACCTGGGAGTCCCTGGATGCCCGCCAGCTGCCGGCTTGGTTCGACCAGGCCAAGTTCGGCATCTTCATCCACTGGGGCGTGTACTCCGTGCCAGCTTTCGGAAGCGAATGGTTCTGGTGAGCGCCTCCCTCGGGCTCTGGGCCTGCTTTAGCCCCGAGGCGTTGGCCACCGCCAGGCTTATCTCCTTGGCCTATGTGTTTGGCCCGCGTGTCGATTTTCGCCTCTTCTGTTTTCACCCGCTTGGCCTTTCCTGGTGTTTCAGTCTATCATTTGTAAGTGGTACGTGGGCACGGTGGCGCGTGCCTTTAAGCGCAGCCTAGAGCGCGGCTGAGACTAGGTATCGCTTTAGTCCGCGGGTTCGGAGACCCACCCGGGGCAACAGAGCGAGACCTAGTCTCAAAACATAGCGGGGCATGGTGGTGCGCTCCTGTAATCCCAGCTACCTGGGAGGCTGAGGCTGGGGATTGCTTGAGTCCGCGCTACCCCGGGCAACGTGAGCCTGCGGTTCCACGGGCAAAACTAGCGAGACCTAGTCTCAAACAGACGAACAAAAACAACATGTAAGTGGTGCGTGCTGGAAGCACCCTCCTTGGTTTCTTTCCTGTGGCTGCAACATTGTCAGGCGCTGAAAGAGGCTTCTTGCTGGTTGTACAAATCAGGAGAGGAGCTACTGGACTTGCAGAAAGTAACCAACTTGTGTAGGGTCCTGATGGGCAGTGGGCTGGGCCTGAACTGCTGTCCCAAGAGACTCAGACGCCTGTCCTGTTGCTGTGCTGCTGCTTCCTCCCAATTCTCAATCTTTTGGTCTGGAAATCTGGTTACAACATAAATACATTGCTATGTAAAATATCTGGTCATTTGGGCCTGAACTGGCTCTTTGATATTAACATATCAGCATAGAGGGCTCTAGGGAATAAAGATAAGTGTTCTAGGATATTTATCCCCTTCAAGCCTTACATATGTATAGACTGCTCTAGGAAAGGTGCTGCATGAAATATTACTCTTTAGCTTTTACTTTTGTTACTGAAGCCGGGTGTAGACCACCTGCTTTTTCTTCTGAAGGCTTCTGAGTAACAAATACTCCAGCAACACACATGGGCGAGTAAGTTGAAAGAGGCCAATTTATTTAAAAAGACAAAGAGACAGATTAGAAATAAAAGAGCTCGAAAAACAAAGCACCCTAGGCTGAAAAATGTCCGGACAGGCATGGTGGCACGCGCCTGTAATTCAAGCGCTGGGAGCAAGAGGCCAGGGATTGCTTGAGTTCGCGGGTTTGAGACTACCCCAGGCAACATAGCTGAGACCTGGTCTTGAAAAAGAGCTGGGTGCAGTGGCATGCTCCTGTAATCCCAGCTACCTGGGAGGCTGAGGCTGGGGGTCACTTGAGTCCACTATCCTGGGCAACATAGCGAGAAATAGCTACTAGTAGCTCAAAAAAAAAAAAAAAAAAAAAAGACCAACATGGCTTCCCAGAGAGGTTATTTTATAAAATTCCTTATATTTCCGAGTATATAAAGGAATATTCCTTTCTATATTCCAAGGACCCCATCAGTGTTTAGTTGTGGTTGACTGAATTCACAGAGGAGGGATTTCCTGTGGCTAAGTCTTGCAGGAGAACTTGTTCTACGTTATGTTAATTCCCCCTCCATGGCACCTTCATGTATGGCCATAGTAGAAAAATGGCTTTAACGGTCTTCTTCTTTTTTTTTTTTTTTTCTTTTTTTGGAGTCTGGTCTCGCTATGTTGCCCGCAGTAGTCCTGATCCCACAGACTCAAGTGATCCCCAGTCTCAGCCTCCCAGGTAGCTGGGATTACAGGCACCTGCCACTATGCCCGGCTGCTTATTTCAAGAACCAAGTCTTGCTATATTGCCTGGGGTAGTCTCGAACCTGCAAACTCAAGTGATCCCTGTCCTCTTGCCTCCCAGCGCTTGAATTATAGGTGTGTGCCACCATGCCTAGCTGAAGTTCATTTTTCTGATGGTTTTTTCTTATTTTTTTATAATCCCTTCTTGGAACTCCATTTACTACCTAGCCTAGCATTCGAGGGTTAATCTGTCCCTAGGACACATCTCAGGCACTGGGAAACCAGACTATGAATCTCAAGATTGCTTCTCCCAAGGAGGTATTTAGCTGTAAATGGTGACAGGTCAGGACCACCACAGACCTGGTTCTCAGATAGTCTGTCTCCCAGCGTGGAAGTGAAGGAATATAGGAAATAACACAATGTGGGGACTTGTATGGATGGGTTTCTTCATCTGGGGTGCCAGGCAGTCTAGGGGTAGTTGATCATAAGAGTATTGATAGTATTTCTTGAGTAGCTGCTATCTTTAGGAATTAAAATGGCCCTTCCATATAACTCAGTCACTGATGGTATCAGCATCCTTATGAAAAACTGGGTGAATAAGTGGACCCTAGAACTAAGCAAGGAGAGAGACTGATAGCTAAACCTGGTCACTGTCTGGGTTCATATACCTGTATGGCCCTTTAAATCCAGCCATTCCCCAGGTTTGTCCCCAGCCTGTGCACAGTAACAAGACCAAACTATCTTAAAAGAGGTAAAAACAAAATTTATTCACTAAAAAGAGAAAACAGGCAAGAGTCACTGAAACGACAAAGGATCCCCTTGGTTATCTTACCACATAGTTCAGTCTCTAAGTCCAAAGAGCTGCACATGGGTCCTTAAACCATGTGCATTCAGAATATGGCATCTGCCCCGTTTTCAAACCAGCAGTGGAAGATCCAAACCAAACATAGAAATAAAGATGGCATCCTCGATCCACCTCCAAAAGGCACAGCTCCAGCAATCTTCCTGTTTTAACCCTGAAGCAGTCTGAACAAGACTCACTCAAATAGTAGCACTCCAAGTTCTCTTCAGGTCTCTAGAACATTCCCAAGCTTTGCAGTTTCTAACTTAAAGCAAATTTCCAAGAACTGAGTTTCCAAGTCAGCTTACCCAGGTCACAGGTTTCTCCAGCATGCTTCCCTGGACTCCTCACTGGCCTGGAATGGGGATGGAGGCTCACAGTGTGGCTTCGTTTCAGGCAACTACAACTGCAGGGCCCCCAACCTCCTTACTGCTTTGCTGCTTTCTGCCTCTTCTCTCCAGTTTTGCTCCTTCCTAAATTCCCTTTATCTGTCCCTCTCATGAGAAACCTCGGCTGTCCTTCTCTATGTCTCCACCCACCAGGGCAAAATGGCCAACCTTAATGCAGCATTAGATGAGATTGGGTGCGTTCAGGGTGGTATGGCCATAAGTAATGCAGCATTAGAAAGGCTAGGGCAAAAGCTGGGCATGGTGGCATGTGCCTGTAGTCCCAGCTACCTGGGAGGCTGAAGCTAGGGATCACTTGAGTCCATGTGCTTGAGACAACTCTGGACAACATAGTGAGAACTAGTCTATAAAAATTAAAAAAGAAAGGTGAGGTCATGAACCCCAGTTTCACCACATGAACCTATCAGAACAACAGCAAAAGATTTATATAGCAGACAAGGAGAAACAATCACTGAGGCCACAAGTGGCCAGTTATCTTACTCTAGTTATCGTCTAGTGTCAAAGTCCTAAACAAAGGCCATGATTCCAAGATGACATCTTGTCACTACTCAGACCTAAATAAGCATTTCACGCAAAGGACTGCCTGTCCAAGATGGCATCCTCTCTCCCATTTCTGGAAGGCACCAATTCCAGTTTGCAGCAGGTTTCACTTCCTCCTTCTCTGAGAGGCTCACAGATTCCAGTTTTCTAACAATTTTTTCTTTCTAATCTTTAAAGGTCGAGTCCAGTTTCTCCCCATCTCAGGGAGGCCCAGATTACATACCCAAATAAAAGACCCATACTTTTCTAGCAATTTTTTTCCTCTTCCCCAGGGCAACTCACTTCTGGGGTTCCACCCTTTGGACAGAAGCCCAGAATGGTGCCTCCCTTCCCATGCATCTTCTGCTGCTTGTATATTCTTAGCAGAGTCTCCATCTACACTCTTTCTTTCTTGCTTGCCCTCAGGCATATCATCTAGTGCAATTTCACTTCACCTGTGCCATCTCAGGGGGATGCCACCTACAAATAGACTGGCTTCCAGCTTTGTCTTTCAGCCCCTGTTAAACTTGGAAAAAATAAGAAGAATGGGACTACCTTGTTAAACATTTGACGAACTGTCACCATGACCTAGAGGAATGTGGCACCGTGACTTGTAAGGCAGGGATCATATTCCAAGTTCAAGCCCCACTGCTCTGAGATCGATGTTGCAATGTGTGTCTGGTCTCATAACTTTGAACGGTTACACAAAACTTTCTGGGTTAAATTCTTCAGGTATTATGTTCTTCAAGTTAGACATGTTATCAAATACATGTACTCAAGTGTGTGTATATTATATGCATAATATATGTAATATAATATGTATTGTATTATATATAGTAATATAATATATTAATATTATCTGTATTATATTATATATATTATACATAATATATTATATATAATGTATTATACATAATATAATATAACATATATGCTTATAATGTTAAAAACCAACTCACAAATTTAGACAACTAATTGGTTTTATTAAGGGATTCAAGAACTGGACAGTAGCTCATGTAGATACTGTGAGGTTTACACAAAAGAGAGGGTAGTTATAGACAGAAAGAGGGAGGGTTAAGGTAATTAGCAAAAGAAAAGATTGTTTCCCTCAAAACCATTTTCCTCAGGAGCAGAAACAGGTTCTTTTCAGGTTGATCAGGGAGCTCCATGGGGATTGGTGCAGCAACATACTTTTGGGAGCCTTTGAAACGGCAATGAAATAAGATAATAAAAGTTGGGGAGCATGAATGACTCCATTTGGGGCCACGTTTTCTGTTTTTAATAATAAGTAAAATAAGAAGAAATGGACATTTAAATCCACTTTACACTCTATACATTATATAGTGCGCCTAAAATGTACACACTTGGTCATTGGCTTAACAATGTTCCTACTTAACAATCTTTCCACTTACGGACCTTGCCTTTTGGAGGCACTGTTCTAGGACATTCTGTTTTCCACTTTTGACACCATGGTCAGTAAATTACCAGAGCTATTCAACACTTTATTCTAAAATAGGTTTTATGTTAGAGGATTTTGCCTAACACCAGTGTAAGAGTTCTAAGCATTTTTAAGGTAGTCCAGGTTAAGCTGTGATATTTGGTAGGTTGCTTGCATTACATACACTTTTGACTTATATTTCCAACTTATGATGGGTTAATCAGGAGATAATTCCATCTTAATTATGGGAGCTCTGTATAGCATGCAGAGCATAAATTCTATATTGCATCACACTACATAATATATATTGAATTACTTTTTACAGAGTTAATTGAAGAACGTCTTTTTAATAAATGAGACCTGTTTATGTACAAACTGGTATAAACTAGGGAGTACTATTTACTCTTTAAAAATCAATTTTTTGTTAAAACAAGGGACTCTTCCAATACCATGTATATTTATTAAAATATAAATACCAAAAATAAAATGTAAATACCAAAGATATTTACTTTAAGATGCTATAAGCTTTAGAGAGTTTTTGTACTGTAAGGTGTTTTTAATTTGTTTTTGAAATGTTTCAGATTAGCTATGTCTACAAATTTGCAGATTTTTTTCCCTTCCATTTCTATTAAGATACCATGAGTTATATTTTATCATTTTCAACCAAGAAAACTAGATATATACATTGGGTTCTCTGTCCTTCTCTGTCTCTGTCTCTGTCTTTCTCCTCTGACCTTCATTGAGACTTGTGCTCTTCACCCAAAGGCTATTTTTAAGTCACTATTCTTTGCATTGGTTAACTTTTCATTTTATTCAAATAAAAAGTGTTGTTTTTTTGTGACAAGTACTTCTAGAACCATAAAGATAACTCTCATACAAAACAAAATTGAGTGAGTTTCTGAGAACCTGGAGGCATTGACCCATCAGAAGGGTTTTTAATTGCTTAAGCTTTCCTTTTGTGTCCTTTCTAAACCTCTGCTCCTCATCTCAGTTTGACTCGTGGTGGAAATGAGTATAGTTGATTGTCCTTAATGGCATTTCAAAGCCAAATAAAAATGATGTACAGCTTAGTGCAAGTGCCTCTCATCTCTCTATTGGTATGTGATTTGAGCAGTGACTCTGTAATATAGAAGAGAATATGGGCTCAAATCTGACTATGCTAAGAGAACTCCCTAATCTTGTTCACCTCTCTACTTTCTCTTTTGTAGTTCAATTTCAAAGGTAAAAATGCACAGATCAGTTAGGAAACTTTCACTTGAAGGTATAGAACACCCAAATAAAAGCTGTGAAAACAGGGGCTTATTGCCATACAAAATGAGAAATTTAGTACTAGTTGATTCCTTTGTGAAATCAAAGACATAGGCGTTTTTTGGTCACCCTCATCCTGTTGACTTGTCTGCCACAGTCACAGGATGATAAGAGATTTAACTTCACATAGCCCTGCCCAAAGGCAGAAAGGCCAGTAGCTCTTCTTACTAGGAAGGAGACCATTCCCAAGATCTCTCAAGTTGGCTCCCCTCTAGACTCATTGGCCAGCCTGGATCACATGTTCACGTCATAGATGTCATAGAAATTATCTATGTGGGAAGAAATTATCTGACACCTAGGCAGGTGAACAACAGTGCCTGTGACATAGTATGTCCTTTAAAAAAGTCTCAGCAGGAAGAATCTCCCAATCACCTTTGAGAATGTGGTGCTGATGGATTTGCTCATCCTGCAAAAATAGTCTCATGAAGGGAGGAATGGTAGAAAAGGTTAGAACTGGAGCTTGCACCTGTTTCATTAGGATAGCTATTCCGTTTATCTAAAATGTATAATTACGTGTTAGATATAACGTAGCCTCATGATGTCTTTCTGCTAAGTCCAGTGAGACAATTGCTCAGAATGAATACCTATCACAATAATCCTCGCAGGGTTACTTAGTGTTTTAATATAAGGTCATTTTCTTAGTTTTGAAGTGTTTATCTTCTCCCCTACTTATTCTTTGCTAATGATTACAATAGAGCTATCAGAGATAATATAATTATTTTAGACATATGGTCTTCCTTTTGAAGATTTCATCACTTAAGTTACAAAGGGCTTTGTATGTAAAGATACTACCTGTTGGGAATGAAAAGTGAAGAGCCAACGAGTAACTGAATTGACTAGAATGTTCTAACTTATGAGCTGAGTGGATTTCACAGAGCGACAGATGAAAAATGTTTTGGTCGACTCCAAAACTTTCTGGTAAAGTTAAACTAGTGGGAGAAGTGAGGAAGTGACTTTGCTGGTTTTTGAGTAATGGGATATGAGTAAAGGAAACTGAGATGGGGCCATTTATTTCCAACGTTCACGTGTGTGCTGTTTCTTCTCCTCCCCATAGGTGGTATTGGCAAAAGGAAAAGATACCAAAGTTTGTCAACTTTATGAAAAATAATTACCCTCCTAGATTCAAATATCAAGATTTTGGGCCACTATTTACAGCAAAATTTTTTGATGCCAACCAGTGGGCAGATATTTTTCAGGCTTCTGGTGCCAAATACATTGTCTTAACTTCCAAACATCATGAAGGTAAGTAAGCGCAACATTTGTAAATACCAACAATGGGTGTGGAATATAAAACAGCTCTTTTGGAAAAGAAACTATAGCTGGGAAATCCAATGAGGTCAGATGGTTTTCTTAGGAGCAACCATAAATGGTTGCTGATATTTGGTAATAATTTAAGGAGCCACATGTTCCACCCAATTGAGAGGCCATTTGCCTGCAACATCTGTCTCCCCATTGATCACCAGTGTTGATTTGGCTGGTCTGACTACCTAGCAGGTGACCCCTTTTATACCTGTGTGCTCTGTGTGCATACACTCTCCCCCCTCCCCGAACAGCTTTTCCCAGGCAGGGATGGACTGTTTTGGATCAAGGGAATAGAGTAAGTCCACTCCCCTACTTGAACGTCTAAACAGGTCCAAGCATTAAAATGTAGGAAGATCATACCCTCCATGATATATCTGAAAAAAAATTCAAATGATCACATTTTGTTATATACACACTTAAAAATACTTTTAAGATTTGATTACAGCTATTGGTTGTGAGAGGCGTGTTGCCAGCCAGAATTTATAAAGGCATTGCATTTTTACACGTTTGGAATGCATCTGGGATAGACCTGAGGGGGTTGTTGCTATACTCTCACTGGCACACCTGGCTGCACTTTCAGCTGACTCTTACATGACCAAGTGGTGGATAATTTGCTTGTGATGAAAATGACACAGATCACTTGGCAGGAAAAGGATTCTGAGAGATGATGAGCTGTAATAGTGCCCAGAAATGTCAGAGATAATGGAAGAATATCTTAAAGGAAACAGAATAGTTGTAATGGTCAGTGTCCTGTAGGAAAACAAAACCCATAGAAAGTATAATATATATGATGAGACTTATTATAAGAAATTGACTCACTCAGTTACAGGCTCGAAAGTCTAGACCCAGGAGAGCTGAGGGCCTACGAGGGTATGAAAATCAGGAGATGTGATGGCATCCACCCTAGTCTAAGTTTGAATGAAGGGCAAAAGGTAGATTTCTCAGCTTGAGATGGGGAGAGTAAAGGATTTTTTCTTGCTGACTCTTTTAGTCTATTTAGGCCTTCGGCAGGATTGAATGAGACCTGGCCATCGAGAAGAACAATCTCCTTTAACTTAATTCTACTTACTGATAGATTAATCTATGCAAAAATGGCCTCAGGGACATACCCAGAGTAACATTTAACCAAATATCTCCATAGCTTAGATCCTGGTGAAGTTGACACATAAAACTATCCCAATGGCCTCCCTGTTAGTAGGAAAGATTCCTGTTGTTTCAGCCTTGTCAATCCATTGTTTTTCTTTGCATGAGCCTCTCTGCCTTGAAAGAAACATTTTACATCATTATTTTCTCTAGGGGCAGGGAGGTAAGTATGCAAAGAAGAAGAATCAAAAGTAAAATTCTAGAATTATCTTAGAACTTCTTTCCCTTTGGCTCCATATGCGGATAGTCTAATGATTTTCTCCTATAGCTGTGTCTCCTACTGACATGGATATTTATAAAGTGTATTTGCTCATGAACATGTTGACTTCCTGATGTCCAGGAATTTCTCCAAACTGCCTGGCACAAAGAATTACATAGGGAACTTATTTAAGAAGAAGAAAGGAAAAGGGAGTCTTAGTCATACTGTGAGGAGGTAAACAGTGATAGATATAGCCCTCTTTTATCAGTTTTGGGGGACCTGTTGTCAGCTGTTTTCTTTATTTTTTTTGAAACTAGGTCTCGCTATGTTGCCTGGGAACCGCAAACTCATATTGCGCCAGGGTACCACGGACTCAAGCAATCCCCAGCCTCAGCCTCCCAGGTAGCTGGGATTATAGACATGTGCCACTAAGTCCAGTATTTTTTGATACTAGGTTTTGCTATATTGTCCCAGGCTGGTCTTGAACCCATGGACTCAAGCGATTCCTAGTTTTAGCCTCCCTTCCTAGGCTGTAATTAAAGGCATGTACCACTGCGCCTGGCCCCAGTCAGATGTTTTCATTGCTTGTGGAAAAGACTACACTGACCTTGATTATGTGGGATGACCTCAGTGTGAGCTTGTGGTGTGCTTGTGAACCCAAGGCCTGGGTGGTTTTAGCGCTGCCTGACATTAGGGGCTGTCAAGACGAAATGTTGAGTAAGATCTTAAATATTGGCATTGCTTTGAAGCTAAGCAGGCATCTTTGGAGCTAGTGTGGGCTGTTTTGAGAGCCTCTAAAACATGAATCTCACTCACTTCAATCTGGGCTTGGTGGTGCGTGCCTGTAATCCAAGTTCTGGAAGACAAGAGGCTTGGGATTGCTTGAATTCATGGGATGGATACTACCCCAGGCAACAGAGCGAGACACTAGTCTCAAAAAAATAGCCGGCTCTGGTAGTGCATGCCTGTAATCCCAGCTACCTGGGAGGCTAAGGCTAGGGATCACTTGAATCCGTGGATTTGGGACTATCCCAAGCAACATAATAAGATGTAGTCTCTCTAAAAAAAAAAAAGAAAAAAGAAAAAAGAAAAAAAATTAAATAAGTAAATAGAACATGAATCCCATGAGTGAATCAGGTTAGATTTGTCCTATTTTATTAACATAAGTGGTTCATCAAAAATGACTTATGTGTGTCTGTTCTCAGATGCTTCACTATCGATAACAACAGTGTACTGATGTTCCTGTGCACTGACTAAATGCCAGAGGCTTCTATAATATATTTTAAGTGTTTGAGTTCATATTACTTCGAATATTTTTACCTAGACTAATCAGTGATCTAATTGCAAATTCCTATTAAAATATTAATTCTCTCAAAGTATATAAAGGTATGCATTATTTCCTATTCATTTTGTTGGTAGATAATTCTCATTGAGGTAAATGAAGAAGCTACATCTACACTTAGAACTTTAGAGTAGGATGAGGTTGTAATTGGTGGGTGCATTTTTTTTAAAATGAAATGTTCTTGTTGTGAAGGTAATGTTGGTCTCCTATACTCTATATGATTAAGAAATATAGGCTCCCACCTCATCAGGTGCCTACTGCCACACCACACTGTCCACTAAGGCATCCGTGTGTAGTCCCCCACCCCAGTTCCCAGTTCCCTTCCCAACTTTGTCCTGACTGTCATGCTCCCCCCACCCCCCTGCTGGCCTCAGTTTCACAGCCATATTTCTACGGGTTTTTTATGGTTTGTTTTTGATTGACCCTTTGTTTTGTTTATTTATATTCCATATATAAGAATATATAGTCTGTATGATACACTATCTGGTATTTGTCTTTCTTCTTCTGACTTAATCACTTAGCACCATGCTCTCCAGTTCTACCCCTGTTGTTGCAAATGGCAAGAGTTCATTTAATGTTCCACAGCTGAGTAGTATTCCGTTGTTCAATATACCGCATCTTCCTAACCCACTCATCTGTCATTGACCACCTAGATTGTTTCCATAACTTGACTGCTGTGAATAGGACTGCAGTGCATGATATCTTTCACATGAATGTTTTCACACTTTTCCCATAGATACCTAGCAGTGCAATGACTGAATCGGATGGTAGTTTTCCTTTTAATATTTTCATTAACTACTGCGGTGTTTTCCGTGAGGGCTGTACCAGTCTGCAATATCCAGGGCATATTCCAAAGTATGGAACTACTGGGGAATAGTGCCTCCCCACCCTCCATCCCTTGTTAAAAGGATAATAAGGCTAAAGAATAGTCACTACAACAGGGATTACCAGTGTTCTAAGAATTCTGCTGTGAAAAACAAATAACCCTAGAATATAATTGAATCTTTTGTTCAGAGGACAGATAATCTTGCAGGAGTGGGTCACATTATAAGAAGTAGGTGCCACAGCTTGGTGTAGTAGATGTGGAAAATGTCCCGGCTTCACAGTGATCTGCTGGTGTTGACTGATGATTCTGTGCTAGCAGGTGACTGGGGAGATGGCAGGGAGCACTGCATGCAGAACACTGTGGCTCTGGAGTATGTGTCCTACAAGTTCTAGGAGGGAAAACATAGGTAGCGGTTCTGACTATATTGACCAGTGGGGTATTTCCAGCGTTACAGTTTAAAAACTTGGTTCTCCCTAGTTTGAATTCTCATTTATTTCTCAAAGAAAAGAGCATATAAGCTGGGCACAGTGGCATGTGTTTGTAAGTGACAGCCTATGGAGTCACGGCTAGGACTGGGGATTGCGGTTCGAGACCTGCCCTGGGGCAACACAGCATGACCTAGTCCCCAAAAAATAGCTGGGTGTGGTGGTGCGCACCTGTAATCTCAGCTACCTGGAAAGTTGAGGCTGGGGATTGCTTGAGTCCATGGTACCATGGGCAACGTGAGACTGCAGTTCCACGGACAAAATAGTGAGACCTATCTAAAAAAAAATCTCTATCTCTATCTCTATCTCTATCTCTATCTCTATCTCTATCTATCTCTATATCTATATACTATAGGAAAAGCAACTGAGAAGCTGTCTGCAGAATTATTCATTTATATGTAATGCATACTCTAACTTGTTTGGTATTTGCATAGGTGGGGGTTTACTAAAATAAGATCAATTTACTTACAAGGGTTTTTGCTGTACTCTTTCAGGCTTCACTTTGTGGGGTTCGACGTACTCATGGAACTGGAATGCTGTAAGTGAGGGGCCGAAAAGAGACATTGTCCAGGAACTGGAAGCAGCCATTAGGAACAACACGGACCTGCGTTTTGGCCTCTATTATTCCCTTTTCGAGTGGTTTCACCCGTTCTTCCTTCAGGATGAATCCAGTTCATTCCAAAAGCAGCAGTTTCCATTTTCTAAGATGCTGCCTGAACTCTATGAGTTAGTGAACAAGTATCAGCCAGAGGTCCTGTGGGCAGATGGTGATGGAGACGCCCCGGATACCTACTGGAACAGCACAGGCTTTTTAGCTTGGCTGTATAATGAAAGGTGTGTATGCAGTAAGGTTACTGTAATGCTCTTGCTCATGTATGTTTGTTTTCTCCCCCAACCTCTGGAGCTTCCTGGCTGAAAGCTGAATCCGGCCCCCTTACACAGAGAGCAAAGAGAAACCTGAAGAGGCAGATGGCTCCAGATGGGTAGGGAGGTTATTCTGGGGACTAGCAAGATATGTAGCTCTCAGCACCTGCCTGCTAGAATCTTTTTGTCTTTTTCTTTTGAGACTAGGTCTAGCTATGTTGCCCGGGGTAGTCCCAATCCTGCAGACTCAAGCGATCCCAGCCTCAGCCTCCCAGGTAGCTGGGATTACAGGTACCCACCACAGCGCCGGCTGCTTTTTTGAGACCAGGTCTCTCTATGTTACTCGAGGTAGTCTCGAACCTGTGAACTGAAGTGATCCCTGGCCTCTTGCCTCCCAGCACTTGGATTATAGGTGCACGCCACCACGCCTTGCCGCCTGCTAGAATCTTAAAGGTATTTCTAGAAGCCTTTTGAACCAGGCTTAGTTTTGGGTGAGCCATCCAGATGGTCTCAACAATGCATTGCTCTCTTAGTGTTGTCTTGACTATGGGTCCCACGGTGGCAACAGTGTGGGGGAGCCATTGTTCTAAGGACAAAGTGCATAGACCCCAGTTGTTCCAGTCCAGCTTTCAGGTCAATTGGTAGACATATCCTGTCCTTCACCACCAGTCTGATGTTTAAATTCCCTTTTGGCTCATTTGTGGTGTGGGGCAGGGAATTATTGTAAATAGTGCTTATCATATATATCAGTATTTACTTGAAATAATGAGGAGGAACAAACTAGGAGTCAATTACAAGTCAACAGTTGGGTTTTTAATCACATTAAAAGTCACAGGATCAAAAATGCTAAAGACGTTAATTTTGTGAGTTTTCCTTTTTATCTGCACTGGTCTTTTATGATCCCTATCTCGGAACTCAGCTTATTCATTACTGTTTTTGATTATGTGCCTTGTAGTTCCTCTAATTCCTTCTTTTTATCCTCTTATCTTTTGATAATCATGATGGCACCCTCATCTGTCTCCTCTTTTCTTTTATCAGAGGCATTCTCACCGCTTCATGTTCTTTCCTATAGCTTTCCAGCATGTTATAGGGCGCATCCCTAGAACATGGGGCTCTGACTGAGCTCCTCTGTTAGGCTTGAACTACATAGACAAATGTATGTTTGTAGTAGAAAGTCTCTGGCACTATGTTATGAAGTCCTGGAGCTCTCAGCTTGCATTCCCTGTATCCACAAGGGGTACACATACAAATACTTTTATACTTAAAACAAGTTTCTCTAGGTAATCCGTCCAAGGGGAAAGACTTCCCCTCTAAGTGAACAGGTAGAGAGGTGCAGGCATTGGCATCAGTTTTGATAAACAATGTTGTGGGGATATTTCAGGTCACAGTGAATCTCACAATGGCAAGTCAAGTTTTCTGAGAATTCTCAATATTTGGTATGATTGTAAAAGGAAGAATCTAAGACTGAAGAATCTCGTCCATAGTTGAGAAATTGATTGTTCAACATGTTCAAGGGCAGTTTGTTAGCATGTGGCAGAACTTGGCAGCAGTCAACTCAGGTCTGTGGTCTGACTTGAAGAATATGAACTTTGCATTCTTTTATGCTAGGATTATTTCTCAGAAGTGAATTTTCATTAGCTCTCTTTTGAGTAACATCAATTTATGTAAGAATTATTGTACTTTTTGTTTGAAAAGCTTATGCTTTTTATTTCAGCCCTGTTCGGGATACAGTGGTCACCAATGACCGCTGGGGAGCTGGTAGCATCTGTAAACATGGCGGCTACTTCACCTGCAGTGATCGTTATAACCCAGGACATCTTTTGCCACACAAGTGGGAAAATTGCATGACAATAGACAAGCTTTCCTGGGGCTATAGAAGAGATGCTAAAATCTTTGACTACCTTACAATTGAAGAATTGGTGAAGGTATGGTTAAATGTCTGGTGACTAGGATGCTAAATTTTTGAGTGTGGGAATGGGACTTTTTGGAATTAGAATAGTGGCCTGTAAATGCAGGACATTTGTTATTTTGTCCCTGTATTTTTGTTCTCCTAGTTAGTGACTGTATATGTGTTTATAAATAAATAATATAATACATTTTCAGTGGAATTACTTTATATTTCTAAGAACTTCATTTATTTACTAATCTTTCAGCAACTTGTAGAGACAGTTTCATGTGGAGGAAATCTTTTGATGAATATTGGGCCCACGGAAGATGGCACCATTTCTGCAATTTTTGAGGAGCGATTAAGACAAATGGGGGCCTGGCTGAAAGTCAACGGAGAAGCCATTTATGAAACCCACACGTGGAGATCTCAGAATGACACTATCACCCCGAATGTGTGGTCAGTTTTCTTTGTTACTAAGCAGTATTTGATAGAGGAAAGCATTTAAAATTTCTCAGAGGTAAAGTAGGATAAAAGTGGAAATTGGTTAAATATCACTTACACAGAGCACATTGCAAACCTTATTTAATTTAGAGAAACTAGTATGTCTTGAACACTTGATTATTTATCAGATTGAGTTTACATCATCTCTAAATAATGCCTCATGGTGGACAGATTTTAGTGAAAAGTAGTCAGCTCTCACAACAATTCTAAGTCATTCAGAAATATGCTTAGTGGTTAATCCAAAGGAGGGACTATTTTAGTCATTTAAATATATCCTATCAAATTAGTAGACAAGAAGTGCTGAAGGTCAGGGAAATAATCACAGTCAAATAACAAAATAGCAGCATTATTTTAATTGATTAAAAAACTTGTAACTTGCTTAGATTATTTTAAACATCTAAACAAGAAGTTCCTTTAAAATTAATTATCTTGCTAATGTTTCTTTTAACTAGTACTTTCTTACAAGTGTGGTCTCAGACTTCTGTCTAAGCTTGGTAAGGCTCATAATAGTAAGGCTCTGAATCAGGGTTGCAAATATGCTAGTTTTGGAAGTGAAGTTTTAACATATAGAAATGACAGGTAGTAGTGAAGCGCTCACAATTCATCTTGTGTCATCAGTAAAGTATTTAAACCTGATTAAGTTTAAATCAAAAAGCTAGATTAAATGTTCTTTGATCTTCATGACTGATGATTTAAAACAAATTGTCAACTCACTGAAGAAAATAAAGGATGTTAATGTAGAATTTTGGAATGGTGGGTCAGAGAAGTCATCATGAGAGCTCTGCGGTAAGCCTTCATTTTACAGAGACAGCAAATGCAAATCTGCTTTTCAGAATTGCCTCTGTGTTTATATTTGAAATGAGGGTGAGTGATCTGTGACTTCACAATCATTAGCCATTATTCCATTGTTTTCTTCCAATAGTGATAAAAGCCAAGACTTAATAAAAGGCCTCTAATGCCTGTGTCTGGCTCTACCATCTTCGTGGAGCCCGGATGACCCTGCCCCTCTCCTCACTGCAGGTCTTGCTGACACTACAAAGTCCAATAAGGACTGACTGCCTAGAATCTTGTGCACCGTCACACTTTCCATCACACTATCAACACATCAAGTACTGGCACGGCTGTTGCTGTCTCTACCTCCAAGTCTCTTTCTCTAGATACTCACATGATTTTGCCTAGTATTCTTCATATCTCCTTGATACCACTTCCTGGTCTCAAATTTTTCCCGATTCTATTTTACTCAGCATGCAGATAACACCTTGACAACCTCTTTCTTATCTGACTTCAGTTTACTCC
The DNA here is from genome assembly GCA_004024945.1 of Uropsilus gracilis. NCBI lineage: Eukaryota > Metazoa > Chordata > Mammalia > Eulipotyphla > Talpidae > Uropsilus > Uropsilus gracilis. The sequence continues at coordinate 16,006 of PVHY01010277.1, read as the reverse complement.
TTAGCACTTAGTAATCAGCAGACATCCTTATTTGTTGTTTCTCACTTTTCCCACTACAACATAAACTCCAGGAGGACAGAAACTTTATTCAATACTGAATCTTTAGTTCTAAAAGAGCAACTAGCATTTTAAGAATTCATTAAGTTTTGTTGAATCATTGACTGAGTAAGTGAACAAATTCTGTTTTCTTCGTCTAGTGTATGTGGACATTACCTTTTGCTTTGTTCTCTTTGATCCTTTAAACCTCAGAGTAAGTGTTATTTTCTTGGAGAGACTTCTTATGGTCTTTTCAGAGGAGCTTTCTTGTTATGCTCACCCAATATTCTCTTCTAGTGCAGTGCTAATCAAAACTTGTACTTATTATTTGTGTACTTGGTGTCTGTCTTACTCACTCTAGTCTAAGCGCCAAAAGAATTTTCTGTTGTGTCACCGGGTGTGGTGGTACGCACCTTTAATCCCCACCTTGAGATGCTGAGACTAGGAATCACTTGAGTTCGTGGGTTCAAGTCTACCCTGCTCAACATAGCGAGACCTAACCTCAAAAACAGCCAGGTATGGTGGTGCATGCCTGTAATCCCATCCTTGGGAGGCTGAATCTAGGGATCACTTGAGTCTGTGGGTTCTGGAATACCCTGGACAACATAGCAAGACCTAATCTTTGAAAAAAAGAAAATTTTTTTTCTGTTATGTCACTACTGTGGAGTGTAGTATTAACAACTATGTATCTGTTGAATAAAGGAAGATAAAGATTTGCACCTGCTCTTGCAGTTTATCTGCTGTACTCATGTTCTCCACTATTTCCAAATCCGTAAGAACAGTAAGATGTAGAATAGTATTTTTCCAGAAAACTCTTTGTTCTAAGAACATCTGCTGTAGTCCTGGGAAACTCCACCATGGGATCATTTTTCCTTCTTCCATTAATGAAAACTTACTAAATGGAAGCATGACTATAAAAGAATACTATATTGACCCATAATTACTATGGTTTTCCCCCTTTAAACCAGGTACACATCAAAGCCTAAGGAAAAATTAGTCTATGCCATATTTCTTCAATGGCCCATGTCGGGAAAGCTGTTTCTCGGCCAACCCAAAGCCACTCTGGGAACAACAGAGGTAAGTGGAAACTATCTTTATTCCTTCAAGTTGATAGTGAGGCAGTCCTGATGAAAACATAACTTTAACTTCAGGGAGAACCTTACATGTGCTCCTCTTACACTGCACAAGAATAACTGTAAGGCGAATTTTATCAGTTGGAATGTTTGGCCTAAACTTTTGGCAATTTGATTTCTAAGAAAACTAACCTACACAAAAGTTACATAATCTCCATGCACTTCTGTGTAAAATAGATATTTTTCTTCACAGTCAGTCTATGTTGTTCTAGTTCACTGTGTGCATCCAAAATGATTCTTTCCATAAAACTGGAATTCAGGAAGATTCCATGGCTCAAATTTTTAAACATCTTTTTAAATTCATAACAATTTTTGGAGAAAGGGAAAGGCTAATCCAGCAGCTATAACCAACATGTCTGGCACTGAGTTCCTTTTGGTATATTTTATAGCATCTTTCAAAAGCTATTTATAGCTTTGTGCCCTGGATATGACAGTTATTTTCACTTCATCCATGTTTTCTCTGGGAACAATACTGTTACTTGAAAGTTTTTTTATTTTTGATCTTGTATTGCTTTACATAAGCCACATTTTCTGATTCAGAATACCCCTAGATCTGTGCAAAAATAGTTATTTAAATTCATTCACTAAGGATATAGACAATTACAGTGGTAATCCTCCATGTTCATGTTAGGAAGGGCACAGGGAAGTCTGGGGAGGAATAGTAGCTGGATATGATATTGGGACAAAAAGGGGAAAAGCTGCTGACAAATCACAAGTCCGCATCACCTGCGCGTAGCAGTTGCCACTCAAATGCAGCACAACAGGGTTTTCTTTACAAGGAAATTAACCAGGAAAAACAAAAAGTTTTTAAAACTACAGGTGGCCAGTTATCTTACCATAATCACCATTTAGTCCAAAACACGTGTTCAAGATGGTGCCCCTTGGCCCTTCCAAACCTAGAGGCAGGTGCGTTGCAAAGTCCAGTCTTTCTCCAGCGTCTTCTTTGCTTCTTCTGTCTCCGGTGGTCCACGTTGCTCCGCTTCTCCAAGGAGCTTAAGACTTTTCCCACAATTGCTGATGCACAAATCAGCCTTGCTGCAGTGCCACACTCTCTTCTGCCGGCCACCATGTTTCCTCGCCACCACCAACTCTTTCAGGGGGTTTCCCTTGGCCAGGCCACGTGGGCCTGTTCCCTCAGTGTGCCATTCTTGTCTCCTTCCTTTCCTTTTTTTTTTTTTCACTGGCTCTTCACTTTTTATCTGTCTTGGTGCTTTTCACTTCTTGCGCGTCTTTCCTCTCAGATGCCACCCACCAGGGTACTCTGGCACTAACAATTTTTACCTGCGTCACTCACAACCCTGTGTCAGATGTGAGAATCTTTCTTCAAACATTTTAAGAATTAGGCAACATATTGATTACTTTCCTTGAATCCTCTCTGGCATTTTTCCTATTCTGCTTCTAATCAGCCTTTACAATCCTCCCCAACTCCTACATACTTTTATATCCCATGTAAGAATAATACAGAAGCAAGACAGATGTATATGCTACTTTAGAACAATAGTTAAAAGAGCTTGAAACCATGAAATAAAAGCTCCTGTCTACAGCACTGTTTAAGAAATCTCAGCCACTCCTTCCCCATACAGTGGGGAAGTCAAAGAGGTCTATTGGGAAACATTTGCGTGTTTGTGTTTAATTGCAGATAAAACTACTGGGATATGGACAGTTACTTAACTGGACTTCCTTGGAGCAGACTGGCATTATGGTGGAACTGCCATGGCTAACTGTTCATCAGATGCCCTGCCAGTGGGGCTGGGCTCTAGCTCTGACTGATGTGCTCTAATCTGCTTGCAGTGGTTTGTGTTGCTATTACATCCTGGACTGTAAGTTACCAGGTTTCCATATTGTAGCACATGGACAAAACAAATGTAAAATTTGTCAAAATGATCAAATAATTATTTTATTGAGGTGATTCAGCCCTCTCCCATTTTCACTCCCTAAAATTTCCTTTAAATGAACACGTTGCTGTTTTAACTCTCCATTGCACTTTGCCAAAGTAAAGTCTCTTTGTATTGAATTTATTTCCATGTGTGACTCAGAGATGGAATTACTGTTTTGAAGTGGCTAGGGATTGGTGGTTTGAAGCCAGATTCCTCTGTTGGAGCCCAGTGTGATTGTACTTGGAAACAGGTTTTTAAGCAGTAATAAAGGCTAAATGAAGTTAGAAGGGTGGGGACCCAATCCAAAGGGACTGGTATCTTTTTTTTTTTTTTTTTTTGAGAGACTAGGTTTCCCTTTGTTGTATAGGTACCACAGACTGAAGCGATCCACAGCCTCAACCTCCCAGGTAGCTAGGATTACAGGCATGCACCACCATGCCCAGCTATTTTTTGAGACTAGGTCTCACTATGTTGCTCCGGGTGGGTCTCCAACCTCTGGGCGGGTCTTAAACCCGCAGACTCAGAAAATTCCTAGCCTCCGCCTTGCATAGGCTGCGATTAAAGGCACATGCCACTGTGCCCGGCAAAGGGACCTATTAAGAAGCGTCAAGGATGTAAAAATACAGGAAAGACCTCGTCTCAGGACACTGTGAAAAGGTGTGCCACCTGCAAGCCAGGGAATGGCCTCAAGAGAAACGGAATCTGCCACATGATGTCTCTGGCTGCAGCCTCCAGAACTATGAGACATTGTTGTTTAAGTCGCTTGACGTCTGGTGCTTTGTGATGGCAACCCTAGTGTATGCTACAGGTGGTATGCATGCAATAAACTGAACCTAGTTTATATTTACAATGCTTACAATGACTTTTTCCCCCTCTTAGTAATAAAACTGATAAATGTTCACTGTAGATGTTTAAAAACATAAAAAAATGCTCCAAAGTAAAATCACTGTTCAGATTACTAGAATTACTGTTTTAGTACATATTCTTGTGTTTTGGGGGGTGTTTTGGGGTTAGGTCTATTTTTGCAGATGGGCTAATCGGATCTGTTTACTGTATTTGTCTTCAAGCAAACTTAAGGTTGAAAACCTAGGTAAAAATTAGAAGTCTAGTCAGATCTTCATAAAAAATGAAGCAAATACTGATGCAAAAATACTGATTTTGACATAAATTTAAGGAAACACTGATTTAAGAAGTCATCCCTATGAATAAAAATGTTCACTATGGCCAGATTTTTATTGGAAGTACTACAGGCTTGATTTTGTTACAGTAATTAAGTCCAAAAAAATCTTTCAAATAGTGAAATCATACATTTATATCCTGAAATCATGCTAAAGTTGAAAATCTTTTTAAAAGGTTATTCATGACTGAAGTGCCTAAGACTGTCATTATTTTAAGCCATGCAGGCATATTTACACTGATAAATACATCAGTATGCTTAATATTAATAGTATTAGGTACTATTAAATTGTATAACTCAGAGTATTAAGTCCCAATTGACAGTTTTTAGAATTCCAAATGTGGGCAGGTATACATGATTCCAAATACTGAGCTAAAAAAAAAAAGAAAAGGGAAAAAATTCATACAAATCCAAATAAATACTATTGCTGCAAGTTTAATGTAAAAGCAGAATCATCTATTTGAAGAAAATATTTTTGACAATAAAAGTCTGTCACTTAAATTTCTCCCCTGTCCATTTTTACCTTTACAAGTTGAGAATAAGGAGGGAAGTGAAAATATTTAAGCAAATTATTCTTAGATTTATTCAAAGCATATTAAATGAATTTCTTTAATGAGTAGTCAAATGATAAATTATATAACTTAAGTACTAATAAAATGTTTTGCTAATAACCAGACACTATATGTGAAAGAATGAGATACCAAATGTCAAGGGATTTAAGACTTATCTTTCATACATGTGATGAAGTGTATAACTTGACCTTCTAGCAAAGATTTAAAATACGCAAATTTTCTAGTTATTATCTGTGTTGTGGAAAGCAAAAATTATGGTCAGGTTAGTGAAAAATCAAATCTTTATATTTTAAACCAATCACTTTTTCTCTCTAAATGAATTAACCTTTTTCCCAGAGTTATTCATTGGTAAAAATTGCCTTATTTGAATTTCAGTAACTTTTTTTCTTTAAATAACTAGCAAAATGTTGACAGTAAGCATATTAGGTCATTAGGTTGAATATTAGGTTATTACTATCTCATTTTCTTATGAGTGCCAGATTGAAGCAATGCAACTGCTGCTTTAAAAGGTCAGGTATTCAGATGATCAGTATGAATTAGAAAAATAGAAAACAATTGTTGTCTTGTTCATTTTTATTTTGTAAGTAAAAGACTTAGCTAGGTAAAAATTCTCCCACCTAACTTTCAAGTAAACATACATTCAAAAAATTTATATGTCTACACTAACAAAAATATCTACACAAATTTGAAGGAGAAAAAGTAGAAGTTTAAAGTAATCTCCATTTAATTAACTCTCTAAATTAACTGTTTTCTTGAAAAAAACTGAGTGATTGATGTCCAAGGCAAGCTGTCCTTACTAACTACAGCTTTTAGTTAGGACTCTGGCGTATCCTACACTTTGGCTTCCACTAGCTGCAATGGATGTTTACCGAGGGTTAACTGAATTTGTTACTGTAGTGAATGGAATATTGTGCAGCGATTTATGTCCACCAGCAGCTCAGGTGACAGTCTTACTTGGAAGAAGTGTCTTTGCAGATGTAGATGATTATCAAAATAAAATCGTACTGGAATTGAATAAATCCTCTAAGAGGAAAAATTTCAGGGCAGAGAAGAGGCCCAGTCTGCCAGTGAAGACAGGCAGAGATTGGAATAATGCTGCTACAAACCCAGAATACCAGGCAGCAGAAGCTGGATGAGTCCAGGAAGGATTCAGAGGTTTTCTCTTCTAGAGCTAGAAGAGGGAGCAGGGCCCTGTTGATGCTGTGAGCTTAGACTTCTATGGGTCAGAATAAGGAGCATTATTTCTGTTGATTTAACTCAGCTTGTGGTAATTGGCCATGGCAGCTCCAGGGATCAACCTTTTAATTACAATTATATATCCTAGAAATACAAGAATGAAGAGTTGTAGTTTTTGTGAAAGCCAAGTTGAATACTGTGAAAAGGTTATTATTTTTTAAAAAGGTATTGGTTAATTGTGGGCAAAACAGTTTTTAAAGGTTGGAGAAAATGTAGAAAAAATTATACAAGAATTTTGTAGTCCTGATTTGCAACTATGTAATATAATACCAGTGATTTGTACAAGACAGAGAATGCTTACAGCAAACCTGTAGTGAAAATATAGGAAAGGCCTGGATCCTACAGTAAATGATCAGCAAATAGAGTATATTTTCAAAAGACTAAGTATTTATGTGCTGTTTGTTTTTTGAAAACAGCCATCTCTTTATTAGCTTATTCTTTACCTGGTCTTGCCCCAGCCCCAGCCCTATGTTATTTTTATTAAACCCTGCTGAAAGTGACCTTATTGGGTTAACCAAACAACTAAGGGTCCCAGACAGGAGGGCTCATACTGAACTGTAGATTGGAAAGCAAATTTATATGTGTAAGACCTACTAGCTTCAAATGCATGTGATTTTTAATCTTGTCATCGCTTCCATTGCCACAGCTCTTCAAATGCAGATGATTTCAAGCAATAATTTTCTGTTGATCAGCTTTATAACCTTTTAAGGCCACACCTGTTCATCTCATGTTTTCCTTGGATGAAATACTGGGTTAATACTGCTGAGAGATGCATGCCTTACTACACACAAACGTGCTAAATTTTCAAAATGCATTTTGCTGTTAGATATAACATTATTATTATGTTATCTATAACATTGTTATTTTTCATCAAACTTTAGAAAAAAGCATTTGCTCTTCTCTCCACATTTACATCTATTTTTGTTATTTTTAAAAAACATTCTAGATACAGACTCCTTAACAGTTACTTTGAGATTAGCTTAAACTTAGAAGAGATTTTACAGTTCATTTTCTAACTTTCTATATCATTTAGCTGTATGTTCTGTTGGAAGAAAGTAAAATGATGCCATTAAAAATATTTTGATTCTGATGATAGTGATTCATTTGTTGCTGCCCTAAATCTCCTTATAAATTAGGACAGTGATTTTTTTCTCTTTTCAGAAGAAAATAGAATTTATTTTTCCTAAACATAAAGAAAGCATTAAAATAAAATGAAAACTAACAGTTTCCCCAAATAACAGCAAAAATGCTATGGGACAAATTAATGCTTATTAATATAGTAGCTCAACAAAACCATCTTTTACCAAAATATTTTATTGCAATAAGATATTCACTGTGCTCAAAATCAAAAACAAAGTTATTAAAATTATTTACATACAAATGAGTAAAACGATGTAGTCAATAAGTGGGCGTAAACAGCATCAACACAACTATACCTCTAGAACTGCAATTTTCTAAGGCTTGTTAACAACAGTAGATAAAAATTGCTGATCATGATTGTTAGATTGTTAAATTCACAGATTTCCATGAAAAGAAAAGTCCATCAAGCTATATCTGAAATAAATAATATATTCCTCTAAACAGTAACTGGAGAAAGTCTGATTCATCCCCATATACTGCAGTCCAGTGAACTTTATGATTAAATAGCTTATTTTCCAAACTTCTCACCTATTTTCCAGGTTTTTATTCAGTATTGATATGAAGGTATACTGCATTTTGTATTGTATATAAAAAAAGTATCTACAATAGTTTTTAGTTAACTTGTAACTAATACCCATGGTGTGATACATTATTATTAGTTCAGATATCTGCACTATGTAAACTCAGATATACACACAAAACCTAGTCTGTGGCTGACTTAAAAAATATATATTAAGATGCAAATTAAATTTATTTTATTATGAAATGAAGACTCTGATTAAGAATATATTTTTATTAGGCATTTTGGTAACAAATCATTACCCTATATGTAGTTGATTTATTCAGTGTATCTTTTTAAGTAAATAAATTCCACTGTAGCTTTTCTTGGAAAAAAAAAATCACTTCTCCAGTTGTTGAGGAGTACTAAAAGCCTCGTATACATTAGCAGCAAAGTCTTTTACCTGCTCCATCATCAGCAGATCCTAGAAAAAAATGACATTAAATACAGATAGTTTAAATTCATTTCTACAGTCAGCCAGTGAATTTATCTCTCCGTTTTGTGGCAACAAGACCAAAAAGAAAATCAATTAAAAAGAGAATTGGGGGCCAGGCACGGTGGCTCGTGCCTGTAAGCTTCCGCCTATGAAGCAGCCGGGGCTAGGGATCACAGTTCGAGTCCCGCCTGGGGCCCATAGCGAGACCTAGTTCCAAAAAAATAGCTGGGCGTGGTGATACATGCCTGTAATCCCAGCTACCTGGGAAGCTGAGGCTGGGGATTGCTTGAGTCTGTGCTACCCCGGGCAACGAAAGCCTGCGGTTCCACGGGCAAAAATAGC
>PVHY01010276.1:0-52608 GCA_004024945.1 Uropsilus gracilis | reverse complement strand
GGGGGGGGGGGGGGGGGGGGGGGGTGATTGTCCACATTTCAGGACAGAGAGAGATCCTGGATCTAGGGAAGGATTTAAGGTTCATTCAAGCCAATTGAAAGATTGGGCATATTTTCATTTCAGTTTAACTATGCCTACGGGGTACAGAAGGTGAATTGAGATGCAGGAGAAAATATTGAACCTCTTATGAATCTGTGCATTCTTTCAGAATTTGAACTTTTGCACACATTTCATAATCTATGTGCTGAGAGTCCATACTTGTGAGTTATTAAACTTCCACCAATTCAGAGGCAGCGCTTGCTGAAACCTTTCGTTCATGTCACCGATAAGACGTTGGCTGTTGCTCGCCTTGGGTTCCTAAGTGTACAGCTCTGAGAGTGGAAACAGCCTTTGAATAAGCCATCTTGTTTGGAAGCATAGTGAGCACATAATTGAAAAGAAGCAAGCAGTGTGTCCTTTTGCACACTGGACTCTAGTTTCCAGATATTTCCGATGTGTGTGTCTGGATTGCCCGTGCTGTGTTAGTTTGGTGACCAGGGTCTTACTGCTGTTGTCCTTTCCCCATGAGTTCAGTTTGTTGGCAAAAATTGGAAAAAGGAAAGGGAGGAGGGGCATGGGGAGAGGAGAGAGAGAAGAGAGAGACATTTTCAGTCAAACATTCATTGAAAATTGAGGACAGGTGGGTAGTGAGGAAATGTCTCAAGACAGAGTTCATCTGGCATCTGCCCAGGTCAGCTTTGACCAGGATCCAGAACAAGCCAGGAGAAGAAGGGCCAGGCTGATGGCCTGGGGCCAGGGCCACGCAGCCAAAAGCTAAGTGGGCAAGATGGGCCAGGCCCTCCCTCGCAGTGCCAGGCCCCTGAAGGGTGTCTCAGAGACGCCTGGAGAAGAAAGGAGCTGGGGGAGCCCAGCACTGGGCTGGGCACCACCAGCTGGTGAGGGCACGCTTGACTCTGCCAGGGCATTTGATGCCACGGGCCAGCAGACCCGTGCCAGCTGTTCACGCAGACCCTGCTGCCACAGAAGCCAAGAAGGGCCCATTCAAAGAGACCGACACAAAAGAATACACGGCAAAGGAAAGGTACCTGTGTGAAGTGGGCTCTGGAGGCGGGGGGAGCTGCCCCCAGGGCTGGGGGGCATCTTGCCATCCCTGCCCAGGCCGGTCGTCAACGCCCCTGACAATGACGGAGACCAGGAAAGGTCTCCTGTGCCAAGACACTCGGTGCATTCTGAAAAGCTCACCCTTGAAAACAGTTGCAACAAAAGGTCTCTGAGCTTCAAGACTCGCCCTCCATTATCTGGCTCGCCCACACAAAGGCAACAGACTGTTCTGTTCGCCCTAAGGAGCACAGGAGCACCCAGTCACCCACAGAGGATGCTCCTGGCACGCTGCTTTCCCCAGCGTGAACACGCAGCCCCAAGGGCTTCTGCTGCCTCACGACCTTGTTGGCAGGTTTCCTACCACAGCACTTGACATCAAAAAGCCGCGTTTAACAGCCATCATTTGTGAACCAGCACAGCAGAAACACCCCAGCCCCTTCTCCCCGGGAGGGCCTGGCCTCCAGGGAGGCCGTCTTTCCAGTGCTCTACTGCCATCTGCCCCCTGGCAGGGGCCCGGTCTTTGGTGCGGAGCTCTGTCCTCTCTCTGGGCCCCCATCGCCCTGTCAGAGGGACTGAGGTCCGGATGCTGGCCTCGGGGGCGTCAGGCCGGGGCAACTGCTCTGCTCTGCACGTTTTATACACTCCTCTTCCTCCAGGGCTTTTCTTTGAATTAAGGGGCCTGAGGCCAATACAGTTGGAACTCTGAGAGAGATGCTGAGGACCAAGTTGTCCGCCAGGGAAGGTCTTAGAGAAAGGGATTCCAGGTTCCATCATGACATGATGGGGTGGGGTGGGATGAGACGCCCAAGAAAGTTCGGACCCCATAGTAGAACGTGGGGAAGTCAGACCGGGGGAGGTGGGAGGACCGGAAGTGCGGCTAAAACGGAGGGGAAACCAGACTGAGGGACAGGGTGAGCCTGAGCAGGCAGGGCAAGTAGTTACTCAGTTCTAGGAGACTTCACGGGACCCCCAGTCGGTTCTCGATTTCTAGCTGGGGTCCTTTTATTATGTTTCAAAAGATAACAACTTTATTGAGAGATAATTCACATACATGCAATTCACCCACTGCACAAGCCAATGTTGTTGCTTTAGTATATTCACAGAGCTGGACAACCACCATCACAATCGACTTGAGAACATTTTCATCACCTCCCTGGAGTTCTTGAGTCGACAAAGGAGATGGAGACATTGGAAAAGAGCCACCAAACTGACAGAAGGATTAGCAAGTAGGAGCTCTGAGAGTGGGAGGAGAAGGGGACTCTTTAAGGAGGCTGGGGGAAAAAATCTGGTGTTTAAATAAGGAATTACTAAAAAGATTTGGCCTTTGTTTCTGTTAAGGACAAACAAAAATCTGGGCTTGAGCACAGTAAGGATTTAGGTAAAACATGAAGGGGAAAAACACTTAACATCCTGGTAACATCTGTCACTTCCTGGGTTGGGCGCCTTTGGAAAGACTGGTGAGTAGTCACCCCGGGGCGCTTCCAGGTTCATGCTGTTGGTGAAATGATGTGGCATCTCTTCAGCACTGGCCGGGCCCGGGCCTTTCTGAGATGGAGCAGTCCTGCTGAACCCTGTTTATAGGGAGAAACTTCTAGAGAGCCCATCGCATGCTGGACAAAGGATGGTCTTTTAGATGAATGAACGGGCGTTCCACGTAATAGTTTCCTGGTCTGATGAGCATCATGGTAATAAACCAGAAAATATGAGCAGGTACCAGAGACCACAGCCACCGGGCTCTCTTCCTGATTGGTGGGTTGTTGTTGTTTTAATTTTTAATTTTAATTTTAATTTTTTTTGAGACTAGGTCTCGTTATTTTTGCCCGTGGAACCTCAGGCTCTCGTTGCCTGGGGTACCACAGACCCAAGCAATCCTCAGCCTCAGCTTCCCAGGTAGCTGGCATTACAGGCACGCACCATCATGCCCAGCTGTTTTTTTGGGGGGGGACTAGGTCTACGCTACTGGCCCTGGAGGGACTCGAACCGCCATCCCTAGCCCTGGCCGCTTCATAGGCTGAAACTTACAGGCAGGAGCCACCATGCCCAGCCGATGGGTTTTTTTTTTTAATTAAATTTATTCTGCATAGATTTCTGAGCTCTTGCTGTGGGTCAGGTGTAAGTCGCTAGAGCTAAAGCAGTGGCTTTCAACCAGGGGTGACTACCACCCAGGGGGTTCCCGGTAATGTCTGGAGACAATTTTGTGGACGTAATTGGGGCAGAGAGAGGAGGCTCTCGGCATCTGCTGCACATCCTTCAGGGCACTGCCCAGTCCCCGCAACAGCAAAGCAGTCAGTTCCAAGTGTCAGCAGCTGGAGACACCTTGAGATAAAGAAGACTCAGTCCCTGCACTTGAAGGGTTCGGTCTACTGTGTGGTGTTGCTTGATATGGCTCAAAATGTGTCCCGGTGGAAATTTCTGCACTGATGAGAAATGTTCTACCCTCTTATGGGAAGCTATCACAAATAAACCCAAATTCCCAATTGAGGACAAACTTGATGGTGCTGTGTGGGGATGCTTACTCAACTGGCTGGCTTCCCAAACTTTAGATTAAAAAAAAAAAAAGATTTAGCAGAGTTGCCAGGTGACGTTTATTTATCCTTCGGATCATAACACTAAATAATAAATGTAAATAATAAATGTAGGATGAGGCTCCATTTTTAGTTGCGTGTATTTCAGAATAGTGGGATGGAAAATAACCTTGACTTATTCTTACCTCAACATTTCCTCGCCTTTAATTTGAACACGCTCATACTCTTGGCAGGATAGAGCTAACATCTCACCTTGCTTAGAAATCCCCTGGTCTACTAGCAGTTGCATGCAGATTTGCACGTTCTGGAACCACTTCTTTCAAGCACCCACACTACTACTTACTCTGAGATCAACCAATCTATTAATTAAAAGAAAATAGCAATTATTAAAACAGCACCTTAAGGACCTCTAATACACCCTATTTTGTTTCTTTGATGTGGGAGGTCAGTGATTTGACCTGGTGCTTCTGGAAAATTGCCTTTTTTTAATTTAATGAGGAGTAAAGTCAGCCAGAATGACCTCTACGGCTTCCCCCCACCCTCATCCCCTGCTGTTAAAGTTTTCAGCTTAGCAGCTTCTAAGTGTGGGTTGTAGAGATTTGGCATCCCCGCTCCTGAACTTGAAATCTCCCCTTAACCTTTGTTCTGCGTGCTCTGTGCATGCCAATTAATGGAATGGTCTTGAAAATAATTGGAAACGAAGCTGTAATTCAAACTCCACACTAATTCCTACTGGTTTTTGTCCCCAGCGGATCCAAATGCCTGTGGGTTCTTTGGGCTTCAAACCCAATATTTAAGAATCATTGCGAAGTACACAGTTTTGAGTTGTTGATGCTTAAAAAACCTTTCACTTTCACAGAAAACTCCTCCGGGACTCAATTTTCTCACTTAAAAACAGAATCTAAATCCTTTCCTGCTGTTTTTATTAATTATGCTATCAATGAAGATAATGACTACACTGATATACTGTCTAGTAATTGACTACCTTTCCTTCCTCTCATTCCTCCTCCTTCCCTCCCTCCATCCTTCCTTCCTCCATCCCTTCCTCCCTTCCTCCCTCGCTCCTAGTTGGAGTTCTCACCATTGCAGATGAATTTTTTCATGCTAAAAGTGTGAGAGTTTTGTTTTTGAATATGAACAAATCTTTGACCTGACTTTAGAATGTTCTACTCACCCACTCATTAAATCCTTCGTTTTTACCTCTAGGTCATCTAGTTTTTGCTTTACCAGGAGCATCATCACCCAAATGTGTACCTGTACCTTGTTCCAGCTTTTTGTCATTTCTGTACTGAAGCCAGCTGCAGCCACCTTGACCAGTCCGCGCAGATGTCAGCACTCCTGGTGACTAATCAGATGTCCTCAAAGACCCAGATGACCTGAAATGCAGCTTTCTAGGCCAGTTGGCCCTGCGTTTTTTTTTTTTTTTAGGAGAAAAAGGAAAAAAACCTGGGGTCCTACATGGCTGAAATCTGGAGGTACAGGGGAGACCTGTGCAAGGGGTGGAAGTAAGAGTGGTCACAGGGGGCTGAATCCAGCTGAAAAATGAGGGACCCGAGATTGCCAGTGGTCCACTCTGTGAGCCCTGCAGGGATGACATGTTGCAGACCAGGAGCCACCGGTCCAGGCTGGCGGGGCTCCTTCAGGTGTGCGTGAAAGGCCACACATTCCTGACTGGGTGTGCGCTGTGCAGAAGGGAGCCGGCAGACTCAAGCTGGCACTTTGCCCTCTTCCCGATTCCTGGCCTGTAAGGAGTCACGTGGATTCTAGTTTCCATCCGTCGGGGGTAGGAGGACAAGAAAAGGCTGTCACTGCTCAGGTAACAGCCCTGCTCCCGACATGACAGTGTGCTGCCTTCACAGATCTCAAGAGCCAAGTCTCCCCAAGCTCTGGCTGTTCCCCCCCCCAAACACAGCCTCTTGCCAAAGGGTCCCCAGTGGTGAATGGCATGGCCCATCGATGGGGGGTGGCTGGGGTGGGAGGGGAGCCCATCCCAAGGCCAGGGGCTGGGACATGCTGGCTCAGCACTCAGAGTTGACCATGTAGCTGACATTTCTCACCCAACCAGGCCTGACGTCTGAAAAGGAAGTTTCTAGTTACAACAGAGAGATGTGTGGCTTGAGGTCCTTACTCTAATTCCAGGCTACAGACGCCTTCCTCATCATCTAGACATTGCTCAGCTTTAGGTTTGCTTCTGAGGTGCTTAGGGAGATTTCCGTTCTGCTGAGAAGCAACAGCTTTTCTGGGAACATTATGGAGGAGCCTGGCCTGGCCCTGCAGGGTGGCTGAAGCGATCATGGACATGCCGAGCAAAGGCCGCTGGGAATGGGAATGCTGGGCCCAAGCATACTTGCAGAGGTTGTGTTGGAAAGCAGAATACGCATGCGTGCTCAGGAAATATGGCCAGAGACCCGCAGTGGGAGTCCATATGGAAAAAGCACGCTCTGGTAGCAGCCAGAGGGTAGAGTGTGGTCAGTGTCACAGAACCGGACCAGCAAGTCTGACGAGAACCATCTGTTGCTTCTTTACCAACATGCTAGTCTTTGAAAAAGAAAGTTTGACATAGGAGAAAAACATCCATTCTGGGCGCCTGGTACAGGACCTGCTGAAACAGTAGCCCTGTGTACGTGGACAGCCTGGTCACAAGGGTCTTGCAACTGCCTCCAGGCCAGTTCCCAGGAACCCCAGTATCCATAATTGCAAGGAGTGAACCAAAGAGTTTTCCATTTAAAAATAGGTACGCCCAAACCCGGGCCCCCCAGAACAGTTTCAGACTCAAGTATGATGGGCCACCTGGATGGTCTATCTTCAATGTCCTCTCGAGTCCTCATTTGCGTGGGTGGCGTTCTGCTGTCACAGAAGGGCCGTGCTGTTCTCTCCGTCCAGAGGTGTCGCTTCCGTCCCTCAAGAAACGAGGCTTCACCAGGGTTCCTGGCCTCGACGCTATTGACTTTTGGGCTGGATCGCTTTGATGGGGTCTGTCCTGTTCATTGTGCAGTCTAGCAGCATTGGGGGATCTCTACCCACCAAATGCCGGTAGCATCCCCTCCTCCAGCTGTGACAACCCAAAGTGTCTCCGGACATTGCCAGATGTCCTCAGGGGCCACGGCCCCCGTAGTTGAGAACCACCGGGCTAGACGCACTAGGGTTGACTTTCTCTTCCCTCCCAGACCCCACTCCCAAATATCCACCCGGAACTGGCGAGACTTGGAATCCGCTAGTCTCAGACTTGCCTGTGGTGCTGAGTGACCTTGGGGGATGTTTTTTGACCTCTAAGACGTTCCTCATTCAGAACAATGCTCTGATTATCTTGGAAAGGAAGGTCCTTTCTAGCTAAATTCTGGAAGTGGGCAGGGAGGAGGCAGCTCCATTTTCTTATTTCAGTTTATGGGAGGTTCAGGCCTAGAATTCTACACACCCAAGGTCGTGTGAACCCCAAGGACCTGGAGCACTTGAAAACTCACCTCCCCACTCCCTCTCTTCAGCACCTTTTAGTACATGAAAAAAAACCAAACAAACTGAGATCCAGAGAGGAAAGTGACTTGCCCAGGGTCATGCCTACTTCTTTGATGGAGACATAGGCCAATCTGATTCTTTGCCCAATATGCCTGAGGAGTCTGGGCCTCCAAACACAGGTACATGGCTAGAGCTTTACAAGCAACAGTTCGGTCAGCCAGGCTGGTTAAGGAATGCAAGTTTTATAAATGATAGATACCGCAACCAATTAGTGCAAACAAACATTTATTGTGAAATATTCATCCTACCCTTTATTAGGTATTACATCATCAAAGCACTTTGTGGCAATGAAAATAGCTTTTTTTAACCCCTCTGATTCACCCCCACTATTCCATTAAAGCTGCAAAAAATGTGCAATCTGCTTGAAAAATAGGTTGCTCTTATTTACTCATTTGTGAAAAGTCAAAAATTAAAAAAGAAAATGATACTAGCTTACAGGGCCCCTGGAGCCAATCCACCTTCCCACGTCCCACCTACGCCCCCAAATAATTAACAAAGATAATTTGTTTTAAATGCCTTTTTATAAAACCAATGCACCTTTCCCCATATTATAATCATAAAAATGTTAAAAAGCCATGATCTACTTCCTTGGAAAAAAGGTGGCCAGCCGTTGTTTTTTGATGGGGAGCACGTGTATTTCCTGGGAGTTCACTTTCTTTAATTTTATGCTCCGGCTTTTGATGGGTTTCCTAAGGGGCTCTGCGTGGCCCATGGACTCTTCGCCTTGGCTGTTGATGTCGTAGCCCTGGAGCACCGAGTCTTCTCTTTTGAAGGAGAAGTTCTTGGTGGAAACCCCCGAGAGGCCTTTGATCTTGCCGCAGAAGATGGCGGGCACGGCGTCCTCCACCGACACGATCACCTTGGCGGCCTGGGCCTCGCTCGCCACCTCCGCGCTGCTCTCGGCCTTGACGTCGCCGGGCTGGCTGGGCGGCTTGAGCGGCTCGGGGGCCTTGCTGCCGCCCACGTGGCTGTCCATCATGGCCGCCGCCTCCGGGGTCATGGCGGGGGCAAAGGGCGTTTCCATGGTGCCGGGAAGCTTCTCCACGAGACTGTGAGCCGGGGCGTCGGCCGGCCCGCTGCTGTCGTGCAGCGTCTCGGGGGCAGGCTCAGCTTTCCGGTAGGCTGCCAGGGACAGGTCGAGGGCTGCGTCCTCCTGGCAGACCGGGGGACTGACCTCCCCCGCCTTGAGCCAGGGCACCGACTTCATGGAGAGGTCCAGGGCCTCGTTCTCGCCCCCCATCTTGATGACCGTGTGGCGGCTCAGCTGGAAGTACTCCCTGGGCTGCAGGATGTCGAAGGGCTTCAGTTCCTCCTTCTCCAGGGGGGGCTGGGCGCCTTTGAAGGGGTGCAGGCCGCAGGAAGCTGGCGGCTTGGGGAAGCTGGCGCTGAACTTGGATTCGGAGCTCTGAGGCACTGGGATGGGGATGGGGATGGGGACCGGCACAGGCAAGGGGACGATCACCGGGTACGGTACCAAGAGGGTGGCCGGCGGCACCAAGGGGGACAAGGGGGCGTTGAAAGGCTGGGGGGGCGCGGGCGCATATCCAGGAGGAGGCTGACAGGGTGGGGGACCGAGAGCACCCTGCGAGGGAAACAGATTCTGGAGCACGGCTTCAAACGGCAACGTGGCCTCCTGCGGTTGGCTGGGGATCCGCAGGTCCAGGAGCTGGGGCTGGGCCTCGGGGTCCTCGGCCCCCTGGAAGAGGTTGTTGTGGATGGCGCTGGAGGAGCACGGTGCCTCTTGCGGCAGGACCAGAGGGGAGTTGAGGTGCTGGAAGACGTGCTGCTCCAGCACCACAGGCAGCTGCACGGGGCCCTGCGTGGTCATGACGTAGGTGGCGTTGGTGTTAGGGTTGAGCTCGGGCGCGGAGCTGCCCTCCACCTGCATGTGAATGGGCATCACCACTGGGCTCTCCCCCAGGCACAGGGGCTGCAGCACGGTGGCCGCAACCTTGAGGGCCATGCCACTCTGAGACTCGGCCGGGGGGTTCAGAATGGACGGGGCGGGCACGGTCACCAGAGCCTTCTTTACCAGGTCAGTGGAGTTGATGTTCCAGGCCTCAGTGGTGATCAGCTGGGCCATGCCATTCTCCAGTCTGTTATTGGCCAAGGCGGGGGAGGAGTCGGTCATGTCCATGGACAGGTTCTGGGACTGCAGATCGTCCATCACTCGGCTCTGATGCCGCTTGGCCTGTGACACAGAACACAGATTAGTCTCCTCAAGGCACCCTTTACCGCCGCTCGAAGCGCTCTCTCCGAGGTCTGTGGAGACTGACTTCCCTTGTTCTGATCCAAATAAGCAGCAAAGGCTTATATCCCGTTGAGAAAAAGAAAAGGGAAACCCAGCGTAGTAGAATGTTCCCTGAACATGGCAGGGGAAGGGGGCCATCTCAATCATGGGGCGCATTTCAAGGAACTTTTTGCAGCAAACAGACTGGGCTAAGCAGGACAGCGGTGCAGCTACACGAGCGTCATTCCCGTCACCCCCTTAGGCTCTTTCCAACGATGTCCGCCCCCCCCCCAGGATTAAAATCTACTCCGAGGAGCAAGAAGAAGATGGAGGAACTGACAGGGATGTTCAGGAATGTTCCTCGGGCCAACCTCAACTTTCCCATCAGCCCACGCGTCCACTCCTAACTTCCGGCTCTCAAGAATGGGGGTTGATGATCCTGGGGCTGGGAAACACTTTTTGGAAACAGAATTCCTCAAAGGTGAGATCATCTTGCTGGACGTCTATGCCGCCTCCCGGGGGGGCCAGGGGAACCCAGCCTCCCTGGCAGAAGCTGGACTGCATCTCCTATATGGCTCTCCATGGAAACGTGTCCAGATTTAGCCTGTTACCATGGAGAAGGCAGGCACCATGTCTAACTCGGGATCTCTGCAGCCCTGGTGTCTGGTTGGGCTCAATAATCATTCAATAGCCCTGAGGTTAGCTGGGGCAGGCTTTGGGTAACTCAGGTACTTGATCTCGCCTACTGGAGCCTAGTAGACTTGAGCCTGTCGACTAGACTCGACTAGACTCGAGCCTGTGGTCTTCTCTTCAACCTCAATTACCAACATGCCCTGCAAAACCAGCCTGAGAGGAAGCCCAGCACACCCTGGGGGTAGAAATAAACAAATTAGGCCTCCCTCCAGGAAGGCAGCTTTAACAAATGAACAACTGTGTGATGTTTCCAAGGCGATCGAAATGTGTCAAATGTAAAGAACAATTTCTCCCTGTTTCTCCCAGGCAGGAGGAGGAGGAGGAGGAGGAGGAGGAGGAGGGTGAGGGCTTCGTGGGAGAACTCCAGAGCCTGGCTGCCTCTGCTCAGTGTCCTCCGCAAATCTCAAGGTGACCAGCGTCCTGGCCAGTCGTCCTTGGGGCCGAGTAGGGAGGCAACCTGTCCCCAGGGAGGCGAGGGGGCTTGCCCCAGCTGAAGGAGTCCTCCCTGATCCAGCCCAGATAAAGGCCACGCCTCCCACACATGCCACGTCCACTCAGTCACCCGAGGCCTCTGCTAAATGCTTCTGCATGCCAGCACTTGCCAGGGGCAGGAGAGGCTGTTGCGAGCAAGACAGGTAAGGTTCCTGCTGTCGTGGAGATTATAGTCTGGTGGGGCACATGCTTTGATCGGACAGAGGATCAGCATGAGGAAGCATTGAAGTGATGTGGGAGAAGCCGCAGCATCCGTGGGGCAGTTTTACTGGCTGCTCTCTAGAGGGTCTGAGGGGGTCCTGAGAACTTCAGGCCTCTTCCAGAAGGATCTACCTGTCCCCTCGTAGTGGCCAGAACTCTCAGGAAAGGCGTGAGGAAGGACTACACGGAGACTGGTGTGGGACAGGGGAAAAGTCTGAATGTGTTCTGGGCCAAGTTTAGGGTGCTCCGGTGGTCAGGTGGGACTGCTTTGTCCCATTGGCTGCACCTGTGGGCCCTTCCACATGAGGAGCCCCTTCCCCCTCCATGCTCACTCTTTCCATTTCTCCGTTCCTCCCTCAACCGAGCCCCTTCCTGACTAGGGACGAGAAGGCCAGCTTCTCAATGCCGCCCCCCCTGCTCCTTACACACCCCTTCAGCTTAAATACCATTTTGCATTTCTTCCTTCAAAGCCTCATCTCTTCCTGCCTGGCCCTGGTTCTAGTTCAGCTACTCTGCTAGAACCTTCCTGCTCAGAGTGTGAGGAGACCTTCCAGCAGGTCCCTGCTCCTTCCACAGATGACAGAACCGGAACGGCACTGAACAGAATCGGCTATGTTCCAAGCACTTTGCTGAGAACGCTAAGAACTTTTCATTTATTGCCTCATTTAGTCCTCAGAGCAACTCTACGGCAGGGGTCCGATAATGATGCCCATTTTATTGTGAAGAAAAGCAGTCTCACCAGAAGGTTAGATGACTAGCTGGAAGGTCCGCCGAGGCTGGGATCCAAATTGACGATCATGTTTTAAAAAATAAGCAGGGGACCGGAACAGAGTCCACTGGAGAAGAGATGACCAGCAGGCGCATAAAAAGCCTGTCACCTCTTCTTAGGGAAATCAAAACTCTTTACAAAAGGCAAGAAATCATAGTGTCGGCAAGGATGTGAAGAACTGTACGCTGTTGGTGTACACTGTACACTGCCTTGTACACTGTTGGCGGGGTGTGTGAATTTACGCAGTCATTGTGGAAAACGCTGTGGAGATTCTTCAAAAAGTTAAGAATAGAACCACCACATGGTGCAGTTACTCCGCTTTGGGTAGTTATCTGAAGAACTGAAAGCACTCGCTCAAAGAAATGGCCACCCCTCCCCCTGCCCCCCCACCGTATTCATCAAAGCATCATTCATAATAGACAGGAGTTGGAAACAACTTAAGTCCCTATCAATGACTGAATACATAAGAGCTGTGGTATATATATATATATGTATGTATGTATGTGTATGTATATATATACATATATACCTGTATATATACGTATATATGTATATATATACATATATACATGTGTATATATGTATATATATACATACACACAATGACACAATGGAATAATATTTAGCTGTGGAAAACACTAAATTCTGCCATTTGCAGCATGGATGGACCTAGAGGGTCTTATGATGAGTGATCTAAGTCAAATGCGCATGGTAAGGAAACATAACAAATGAACACAGACAACAAACAAACAGAAAACCCCTTAGGATTATAGGAAAAGTGGTTGCCAGGGGTGAAAGGAGAAACGAGACAGATAAATCAGGTCAAAGATGTCAACAGTCTGGCGATGGAGGGAAACTAGGCTTTTGTGACAAGCGTCATACATTATAAGCAGATATTGACATGTAAGTCTGTCCACCTAAATTTTATGTAATGTTATGAACCATCATTACTTTTTTTAAAAAGAGATGAAGTTCTGCCACGTACAACAACATGGGTGAACCTGGAGGGGGTTATGCTGAGTGAATAAGTCCGTGTGTGATTTCACTTGTGTGGAATAAGTAGAAACAACGCAAACAAACAAAACTCTTAGAACAGACTAGTGGGCACCGGAGGGGAGGAGGGTGAGGGCTGGGTGAAGCAGACAGAGGTATCAGTTACAGAGGGTGGGTGGAAACCTTGGCTTTTGGCGGTGAGACTGATGCCGATTATAATGCTGGGCACCTGACACCCGCACCACGTCATGCACTAATGCTACCTCAGTACAAAGTGTTGAGGACCAAACCCTTCCACGCCGTCTGGATCTGGGCCAGCGCGGCCCCCACAGCCCCCTGTTCATCACCACGTGCACGTGTCTGCAGGCTTCTTCAAAACGGTCGCCAGGTCCCTTCCAGAACCTCACTCGGCCATTTGCTCCTTCACTTTTCTCCGCCAGGGCCCGTCTCTGTCCCTCTGGCCAAGGGAAGGTGATGGACGGTCACCAGATAGCCTGGCCTTGGGGCGTGGAAGCCAAAGCGCTGTCCGGGTTTCTTTCACTGGACCGCGGGTCCCCTGGCCCACTTCCCAGGCCCGCCTCCTCTGCTCTGACTTGTGGCGACAGACGTGAGGTGGGTTTTCGGGAGGCCTTTGGAGCCTCCGCGGCGGGGGCTTCCTGTCACTGGGAAGAGCGCCGCGACCGGATGGGATGCCAGACAGGCCGGATGCGTTATCTTTGGGGCAAAGGGCCAAAATCTCGCTTCCGCCTCCTCCCACGAGCCAGCTCTGGCCTGCCTGCCTCCTCGCACTAGGCCCTAGGGCAGCCGCAGCCCCTCTGCGCAGAGCATCCTGGGAGAGGACCCAGTACCCGCCCCCCAGCAGGGAGGGCAGGCGAGCCCTGCCTTCACCACGTCCACGCCGCAGGGAAGCCCGTCTCCTCCACCTCTGCTCCTGCTCCCCTGTTGTTCTCCGCCGGGGGCACCCCAGCTCTGGCTCAGCGGCCAGGGGCCCTGAGTCAGGGCCCCCGAGTGGGCACCGAGTGAGGCTGCGGGGGGAGGCGTTGCTGTAGGTGCCAGTCCCGGAAGCCCCAGCGAAGCCCCGAAACGAACAACCCGCTAGGAAGAAGAGGCCTCAAAGGGCAACTACATCCCCAGGGACCAGGACCGGCTGAGACTGAGGGAACTGAGGGGACCAGGGACTGAGGGGAAGAGGGCCGGACGGGCCTCCCTGTGATGGGCATGGGTGGAGGCGCACAGAGGGGAGCTCTGCAAATCCAGGGGTGTCCCAGGAGCCAGCAACTCATGCGCAGGCTGAGGGGACGCTGTCTTGGGGTGACTGATTTTTTAAGATCATTTGCAAGTGAGTTTAAATGGCGCCACCCGCCCCTTGGGCTGGAGCGTGGATGGTTCTCGCAGGGGCATGGGGTGGGGGTCTGCGAAGGAAGAGTGTGGCTGGATGGGAGGGCGCAGGCGGGAGCTGTTGAGCCTCACTCTTGACTCCTGGCCAGTGGCTGGGGTTGGAAGGCTGGGGGCTGGGGACTGCCCCCCCCCCCCCCCCGTGTAGCCCGTGTGCCCCTGATGGAAACTCTGGGGGAAAACCTAAGAGCCCAGAGCAGGTGGGGAGGGAGCATGTGGGGCAGCAGATGGGCACAGGACCAGGATGTGTGGGGGCTACAGAACTGTTCCCTGAACCTGGTCTAACCCTCATGTAGGTCTAAGGGGACCTGAGGTAGGTTTTTCCGAGGATTCACCCCTCAACTCGGCGCCCTCTGGGGCCTCTGCCTTCACCCAGCCACCTCCAGCTCATCGGTCACGTCAGCGGCTTCTCCTTTAAGACCTTCCCCTACCTTCACTGAGCTTCCACAGGGCCCCAGCGTACCCTGGTCTAGTCCGCCTCCCTCACGCACACTGAGATTGTCCAAGTACTCTTCTCCAGGATGGAGGGACCCTCTCATCATCCTGTCTGCACCTGGTGCAGAAAAGGTGCTCAAGAAATCCTTCTTGAAGGAAGGCGCGCGTGAGCGAGTATCTGGGCCTTAGGCCTGATGTGCTCATGTTCAGGCCCTTTGTTGCCAGGTTGCTGTTCACACAACAAGCAAGTCAGGGCTGGGAGGGTGTTGAAGCTCACCTCTAACCTCTAACCTCTAACCTCTAACCTCTAACCTCTCGCTGACTTTTTTTTCCACAAATGAAATTGTGACCCAAGAAAGTTGACGCAAATTCAGCCAAGGTCAGTTCTTGCAGCAGTAACCGTACTCTCCTTGTGGAAACAGCAAAGGGCCAGGCCCCACTGGCACCATGGTGTCAACGCATCTTCACCAGCCAGTGGGAAACTGACGAGACGGAGGCTGAGACAACCTTTGGTGGACAATGAGGAGGCTGACCAGGGTGAGGCGAGAATTAATTCATCCCCGCGTCCCTGGGTTTACCGAAACCAGAAAACACCGAAGCCAAGGGCCTGCGTGCTGTTTTCCTTGTAAGAAGTGGCATCTGTGGAGAAGCTGACCTGGTACCTAACTCCTGGGCAGTCAGTCACTGACCTGCCCCCATCTGGGCCCACCAGATGCCCACCATTCAAGACGTGATATATGCTAAAAATCAAAGTCATCCTAAATAGTCTTGCTCTCCCTATCGGGTGTAATAATTATCAATTGCCCCAGTAATGAAATAGTCTCAGCTTTAGAGCACCAGCACGGGGCCGTTCTGCTGAAGCTGTGCGCATAATGGCCATATGAAGTGGTCCCCAGATTGGTCGAAATACAGAGAAGCCGGAACTAGTTGCCTGCTTTCCGGCCAAACGACATACGTATCTAGGGAGCTACACAGCTCTCCAAAAGGAAAGTGACTGTAACAGGGGCAGGTGGGGGTGGGCAGAAAGGCATGGCTCAAGCCAGTCTGTCACATGAGGCGCTCCCTTGAGAGGGGAAATAGCAGGTGAGGAGAAAGAGCAGCAGATGAGATGTGCCTTGAGGGCAAGAAAGAACCTGGGTGATGGAGGCGGATATAGGGTAGAAAGAGCTGAAGAGGAAGGAGCAGAGCCATTTTCCTGGGTTCATCCCCAAAGGGCAGCCATTCCGGAAGCTGGACACCCCAAGATTTGGCCTCCCTGGGAAGAGGAGAAAGTTACTAGAAACTCAAGTACAGGCCTTTTGCTTGGAAACTGGAATCTGTGGACCTCCCAAAGATGGGAGAGGTAAACTTGCTCGAAGCAGAATCTGTGGACCTTCTCAGACACAAGAGAGGTAAAAGCTTTTGCGACGCCATCTTGGCCCTTTTGTATGAAGTACAGAAGATGCCATCTTGGCAGCATGGCCTTTTGTTTAGGACTTTAAAACTGGACAATGACTGAGCTAAGGTGGCTGACCACTTATGGCCTCAGTGACCCTTTGTTTCCCCTCGTTTGTTAGATAAATCTCATTATTGTTGTTCCCTGAACCTGAGCGGTCTTGCAATTGTGCAGGTGGGTGGAAGAACCCAGACAGTGACCTGTTTGCCTATTGGGCTCCCTCCTTGTTAAATGTTTAGCTCTTTAGCAGCCGGTATCATGATCACCCAGACTCACTTCTAAAATGAATCTGCCAATGTATTGCTTAATTTATCAAAATAGTGGCATCTATACTGGTTATGATCGAGTCTCACCTTTGGGAAGCAGGGCCGTGGCTGGGGAAGATGGGTGGGTTCTGCCAGAGAAGACAGAGGGCAGGGCTCAGCTCAGCTATGATATTGGTGAAGAGGGAGCAGGGGCACACGGGGTGAACTGGCTTGAACACCAGGGGATTCCAAGGGAAGCAGAGTTAAGTTTGTCTTCAAGGCCATAAAACTTATTTGCGTTCATTTTGCCATCTCATCCTTTTTTTTTTTTTTTTTTTTGAGACTAGGTCTCGCTATGTTACTCAGGGTAGTCTCGATCCCACGGACTCAAGATATCCCCAGCCTCAGCCTCCCAGGTAGCTGGGATTGCAGGCGCCCGCCACCGCACCCAGCTGCTCTTATGAGACCAGGTCTTGCTATGTTGCCCAGGGTAGTCTCGAACCCGCGAACTCAAGCGATGCCATCTCATCCTTTTTAGTCATATTTCCCTACTTGATAGTGTGTTTAATAAACACAAAATATACATAAGTCTGAAATGCGTGTGTGGTGACAGGGCGCTTCATTTGTCCTGACAGGAGCGCGGAACAGATGCAGCTTTCGAGGTTTCCAGGGTGCCCCTCCCTACACTGGTCTCAGGTTCCCTTCCAGCCGCCCCTGCCCCCATTTTGCAGAGCAGAACGCTGAGCTTCTGGAGCTGACTGAGGCTCAGAGGCTGCTGCTCCCAGACCCCCAGATCACTGCTCCTTCAAAAGCACAGTTCATCTGTCACCACGGTCTCAAATTTCCCGAGTCTGAGGGGTCCCTTGCTACTCCTCTAGCGTGACCAGCACTGAACACCGAAGTCCGGTGGGGTGGTCTGACTGGACTCTGTGGATGTCAGAAAGAGTTGGCTGGGCAAGGAGAGTGATAGAAAAGGAGCACAAGTCCCTTGAGTCCAAGACACCTAATGGAAGAGAGACTGACACAGAATGCAAACAGCTGACTGAAATGCCACATTGTCGCCACGTCGGAAGAGCACAGGGACAACTTCGCGCCAAGAGCCAACAGCCTATGGCTCAGTTCTCTCCTGCAGACCTTCACTGGGTGCCTCCAGATCCGGGAGGGATCTGGGTGATGCCTGGGGGGGGGGTCCCCTGCCTCCTTTTCCATCCAGGTGGAGAGCACCGGATGTCTATATGCACCATCACCTCTCCTACCCCCTGTGATCTCTCAACTGCTCGCACAGGGCCTGTGGTGGCACCCAGGGCCATGCAGGCCTGGACAGAAGGCTTGGAATCAGGAACTAGGATCACATTATTCGTTGATTGATTCTTTCCTAAGCTAGCTGGGCATCTCTGGGTGCCAGCATGCCCTCCTTCTTTCTCCACTTTGGAACCATCCTCCATGGGCTCGTTGCTTTTTCTCCTGGCGCAATCCCAAAGTATTAGCTGCTCTACCTTCCCCCGGGGTGATCTGCCTCTAACAAGGCCCTTTGAAGGTCTACATTGCTTGCAGAGGCAAAGGAATAGCTGTAAGGAAAGAGTATCAGCTCCCAGCCCACGGTGGGAGATGTTAATATTAGCGAGGAACTCTCAAAGGCAGAGAAATGCTGATTTTCCAGAAAGGGCTGTCCCTGCGACTAAGAGGAAAGAGGGGCCCTTCTCACACCTTGGCGAGCCTCATGGAGGGTGAGAGGCCGACCTCAGAATCACAGTAGGAAACCGAGCTGCCGTGGGTGGCAAGCGATACTCATGTGGACACTGGGTTGTGAGAATCAGTGTCTGTCCCTGTGTTCGATCGAGGCCCCGTAGCCCCCACCAGATGCAGAACCCCACACACTCCCAGATGCTGATGCCAGGGTGGCATCTGGTGCAGGAGCAGGGTTCTGTGTAGGTCTCAGGCCAGAGTCAGTCATCTTAAAATGTGATGACTTGGGTAGAAATTTCTGACCTTAAAGAACCCTCTTAAATATGGAGCATAGGGGTTGGGGGAACCTGTCTCTGGAAGAGAAAATACTTCTAATTAAATTGAGATACAAAGGTTACATTTTTTGTTCTGGGAAAAAGACTGTTTATAATCCTGTGTCATTAGCAGGACATTTTCCAGAGACTGGTGTGCCAGAAATAGACCCTCTGAGGGGGTCACTGGAAGGAAGGGGTGTAGGTTTGTGGAGCACAAAGGACTGGAGTTCAGATTTTCCTTTTCTTCCAAATCAAGTCAGCCCCTCACGAACCATGGGCATGGAAGCAGTGCCAGGCTTACTGTGGGCACTGGATCCTCTGCAAACGATCAGAAGCGCAAGCTTTGAACTTAGGCCTAGGCTCAGGTCTCAGCTCTGCCGAACTTCGCCAACTATGTTATCTTGGGCAAATTTGTTCTATGCCTCAGTTTCCCTCTGTGCAAAATAAGTATTAAAGAAAGACAAGGAGTGGTTGCAATGATTACAGGAAATGATCAGGAAATAATCAGGTTGTAATAATTAAAGGAAATGTACAGCACTTGGCACAGTGCCTGGCACAAGCCATCATCATCATCATCATCATCATCACCATCATCATCATCACTGTCACCACGTCTTCATCATCATCATTGCCACAGTCATAGCATCATCATATCATCATTGATCATTGTCACATTGTCACCAGGGTCATTGTCATCATTGAGTCCACTGCCGTTAAGATCCTGGGTCTCTTACACAGCATTACAAATGCTTCCAATGGGCTCGTAGATTCGGTTCCCAAGTAAAAACTCAGCTTATTCAAAGGCTCATTTAAAAATCAGCTGCTAGGAACTGAGGAGGTATTTCCATAGAATTAATGTCACCTGATGGTGGAGTTGCCACAAAAACTAACCTAACCCCAACATAACTGCAATACTTTGGTGAGCTTCGACAACAGAAAACAAAAGTGTTGCACTATTGGGAAAGAAACACAATGGGAAAACAAATAAGGACATAGATTTTTTTTTTCAGTCATAATTTCACCTCAGATTCTTCAGATTCTACAGTTTCCTTCTCTTGACTGAGGTAGCCTAGGTAGCTCTCCTCTCCTGCTTGTTAGAGAGATTAGGGTCGTTTTCTCACCAAAAGAACCAAAACAATAGTGGGATGGAATAGCAGAACAAGCAGGTAAAGACAAGAGGGGGAGAGGAAGAAGAGGGAATTTCTGAGAATAAGTAGGTAAGAGTAAAGGAAAGAAGGAAGAGAATATGAAAAAGTAGATGTAGGCGCAAATGAGACAGAGGGTGAGCAGGTGGAGTGATAAAACAAGCTGAGGAAAACTGTGAGAAAAATTACTAAATGAGAATTACTTAGCTGGCCACAAGGGGACGCTGTTGATCTACAACAGCTCGGTTGCAGCTTCCTGTGGAGGGAGGCTTGGGACTGGAGTTTCTCAGTAAAAGGAGGATGTAGGGATGATAAGTTGTTCACTAGCACAAGAGGGAAATAAGGACGGTGATCCAAATCTGGGAGAAAACCATCATTTTTTAAAAAACCACTAAATACATTCACTTGTGACTTGGCTGTGCTGTCATCCCTAGGGGAAAAAAATGTAGATTTATTTTCTTGGGGTGTCTGATCATCATTTTTGACCTCCCTCCCACTCCTTGGCCAGTCAAAACTGGGTTTCCCCCATCAAAATGGACTTTTCCTGAAAGAAGCTAATAAACTCATTTGACTGAGATAGGCCGATAACTTATAAGTTCAAGAATTGTTTCCTGGGTGGGGAAACAAGAAGGTGGCACAGTGGTGCGTGCCTGTAAGCGGCAACCCAGGAAGCCGTGGTAGGGACCCGGGATCCTGCTCTGGGCAACGTAGCAAGACCTAGTTCTAATAAAATAGCTGGGTGTGGTGGCCCGCGCCTGTAATCCCAGCTACTTGGGAAGCTGAGGCTGGGGCTCGCTTGAGTCTGGTATCTCAGGCAACATGAGCCTGAGGTTCCACAGGCAAAAGACTTAGTCTCAAAAAGACTTAGTCTCAGCAAAAAGACTTAGTCTCAAAAAAAAAAATTGCTTCCTTTTTAGGTATAATAAACATACTTAGCCAGCAATAAATTTACATACAAAGAAAAAAACTCTAATTGAGGAATTTCAGAAACCAGTGATAGGGAGGACTTTTCCTAACTCTCCATATAAGTAGAGGCTTTCAACTGTGCCCAAGTTTGCTGCCTTTATTACAAGGTGCTTGAGGTTCAAATAAGGGCATGACTTCAACCTCCAAGAGAGGAAGTGCGAGTCAATTAACCATTGCTTTATAGACTCATCAACAAACAAACACTTTGTGTTCACCCAACAGGACCCTTCGCGTATGGTTTTCCTGGGTCCAGAGAGTATAGCAAGCAGTGTCTGGAGTTATCCTTACTTCATGGTACAAAGTCCTGTGACTCAACCAGCTCTTGGACGTCTGGTGTGTCTTACCAGGTTTCTGAGCACAAGTTAGGGGATCTCGGGGATCTCACAGGACCGCAACCCCAGGAACAAGCCCCTGCAGTGTTGTAATCGCCATGAATATTTAATGACAGTCACCAGTGGCATGGCCATGGGGGGAAGGGGAGGGGATGGCTGGCTAGTTATCTTAGTGTAGATTCCCTCACAAACAGACTGAATCGACTGAAAGTTGTCTGCTTGGGAGAAAGTCCCAGAAAACACCAGAAGAGGAATGAAGCAGTGAGACAAGGAAAAGGAGGAAATCAATTTATGAAGTAAGTTACAGCGGTGGGTCACTGGAGCTCATTTCCACTTGGGGGGACTGGGAGATAGTAGAGAACATGTGCTTCAGAGCTGGGGTGTTTATTCACCAACCCCAACTGTCCAAGGCTGCTTCTGGACCATGCACTGATTTCTCAGCAACCCGAGCCAGCCTAGGGTGCCGGCAAGTGTGCTCTTGAGAGACCAAAAGTGAAAGAACCTCGGGGGAGAGTCAGAGGTATTTACAAGGAGCAAACCTGGGAGTAGAGAGGCTGAGGGATGGGGGCCAGCATATCAACTATGTCTGCTGCACCAGCCATGCCCTGGAAAGTTGCATGTGAAAACCCAACAATCCCCGCTACAGACCACCTTTCCCTGGGCACTTTCCCAATGGGTGGCACTTTCTCCGCCCCCGGAGACACTGTTGTAACAATCTTCAAGGCAGAGAGGAAGCCGCGCCTGGAGATAGTGAGGAGCCAAGTGCGCCAAGAGCCCACAGGTAGCTCTTTCCACAAGCAACACGGTCCAGAGACGGTTAGTTCGACTAACATGTTCTCTTGCTACCATATAACGGGCTCTTGAGAACGTCCTTTTCATCATATTTGTGCTGGCTGCAAGGCAAGATGTTCCAGAGATGAGTCACAGAGGGAGTTTCTCTCCTGCTGATCTCGTGTTCCAACCCAGGGACCAAAAAAAGAATAAATAAACAAATGCCACTTCACTTCATCCGCTGCAATACCGCCTAAAAATAATAATAATAATAACCTCAACCCAAGAAGCACAGAGACAATACAGGAAGAGCAGGGCGGGGAGGTTGTCTTTAAATAGGGAGACTTCTTTCTGGAAGTCTGTTGTGTTAGAAGCACCCTCTGCCTGGAGGCACATTCTCTCCAAAGCAGAACAGTGCCCTCACAGAATCTTTGGTGGAGTCTTTTGAAGTCCCCACTAATTCACTCTGTTTATCTTAAAGCAAGTATGTGGCTGCATAAACAATGTAGAGTTGGGGTGGCAAGGAAAAGGCTGGTGTGTGTAACATCTGGCTAGCTGACAATGCAGATTAGGTGTTATTTCCTATTTTCTCTTGGGGGAAGAGTTCTTCTGCAATGCACGTGTTTTCACACACACATACACACACACAAACACACACCACCACCACCACCACCATGGTGGGCAAGTAGGAATGAGGCCACCTGCAGGTCCTCTAACCCTCAAGGTGGCGCCTCAGAGCAGGATTCAAGTTCATTCTCCTTCATCGTCACCAGCTCCACCTGACTTTCAGTCATCAAAACTTTACTTCAAACCTTGATTCTCGAGGGTCACATGTGAGCTGGGCCTTACCATATGGGTAGCATTTCAGCAGAAGAGATGGCAGGGGGTGGTGGGGGGAGCTTTCTGGAAAGTTACCTGGGGAAAGGTATTGGCTGACCAGCAACCAGCAGGGCTGGAGAGAGAGGCCAGGGCTGAGACTTTAGAGACCTTAGAGGGAGGTGCTCACTCAGCCAGAAATGGCCCTGGGCAAGGTGCCCTGTGCCCCTAAGGACTGCCCACATGCTTTGGACGTCCTCACACTCCCTAATGAGCAGGAGACCATGGGTTCAGTAGTGAAGCCATTCAATTGGGAGGAAAAGATAAAGTAGTTCATTTACAGGGCTTGGCTAGCACAGTACTCTGGCTCCCTCCCGCCCCCCACCTCCCCTCTGCTTCCTCACAGGCAGGCACACACTCACAAGATGATGCTAATAAACGATTTCCTAAGCATTTACCTATTATGTGCCAGGCACCCTGCTAAGCATTTTACATTCATTTTCCCATTCGAGTTTCTCAGAAACCCCTGCAGATCCATACCATCTTGGTGTGAATTGGTTTATTGGCTTTTCCCTCCTGTAAATCCCCAGGGAATGGTTGTCTTGATGGGAGAGAGGGATAGAGCTTTCCAGAAGGGAAAGACATCCACTATAGGGAAGGCAGTTCTGGGGGAGGAAGAGAAGGTAAAGGTTCCTGGCACCAAGCGTGAGGTAGATGGGGTGGGGCGGGAAAAGAGGGAGAAAGGAAAAATGCCTTCTGGCCTCTGACCAGAGCCTAGATTCCTTGGCCTGGTTCTGTACCTGGGCGGGTCCAGGCCTGTATTCCCCCCTCCACCAGTGCCAGCGCAGCCAGCCTTTCCTGACCTCTGAAGGATTCGGGAGATGCCATGGCTTTTTTTGAGGCCCAAGGCGCTCTTGCTCTTCCTCCATGAACGTAGGGCAAGGGTTCATGACCATCCTTCTGAGAAATACATTTCATCCCAGTTGCTGTTCACCAGCTCCATTTCCTCTTCTGTCTGAACTACATTTCCCAGGCTCCCTTGCAGTCAGGTGTGGCCATGTTCCTGAGCTGTAGCCAACAGAATGTGAGAGGGAGTGTTGTGCACCACTTCCAGGCCTGGCTCCGACAGACCTTCCACACATGTTGCGCTCAGCGTTCTTGAAGCGCGGGGACCTCTTGGCATCACCGACAGGAGCCATGGAAGCTGCGCAGTAGGGCCTGCATGTCTGAATCATGGCTTGGAGTTGGGCCAACTGCCACTGAGATGGTCTATTTCCGGCTTCATGTGAAAGGGGAAGAAACTGATATTGCCTTTGTGCCATTGATACCGTTTCCACTTGCTCACACCAGCAGCTGGCATTACCTTCATGGACGGACACAGGGCTTCCTGGGACCCGCTCAATCTCAATGCACAGGAAGTTTGAGGGACAGGCCATCTTGCAGCCTTGGAACATCCTGAAGCCCACTAGCTGAAAACCAGACCTGTAAGAGCAGCCGAGCATGCAGAGCCCAAAGCTTAGCTTTCCGGTGCTAACCTGTACACGGAAAGCTAGGAACAACTGTGGGTGTGAAACTGGGTCAAAAAGGGACAAAAGCCACCAACCAATAAGCCCCAGGTCCACATCACTTGCACATAGCAGTTGCCACTCAAAATGCAGTTTAACAAGGGATTTTATTTACAAGGTAATATTAACAGGGGAAACAAAGTCCTTAAAGCCACAAGTGGCAGTTATCTCACTCCAGTCACCATTCTCAGTCCCAAAGACACATGTCCATGATGGTGCCCCTTTGCCCCTCCAAGCCTGAGGCAGGCACCCTGCAAAGTCCAGTCTTTCTCTGGCATCTTTGCTTCTTCTCTCTCCAGTGTTCCAAGATGCTCCGCTTCTCCAAGGCTCTTGAAACTTCTTCCACAATTGCTGATGCACAAATCAGCTTTCCACATCCCTGGCCATCTCCAGGTACCAACTCACTATGCCACCTTGCTGCGATGCCATACTCTCCACACCGGCCACTTTTCTGCCGGTCACCATGGCTCCTCACCACCACCAGCTCACTCTTCCAGGGGGCTTCTGCCCAGTCTGGTCACTCGGGCTGCTCTTTACCTGCTTGCCATTCTCATGTCTCCCCTCTCCCCAAAAGTCTGTCTCTCTAGTCTCTGCTCCTTTCCTTTCATCCTTTTTCCCCCCTAAAAGCCAATGGCTCCAGTTGTCTTCTCCACACCCTCTTGGTGATACATTCTCCCCTCCTGGGTCCACACCTGGAATTTGCAACAAAATAAAAGTACCCTTATCCTGTTTACGCCAGTACCCTTTTACTTCTGTGTTTTCCGGACACAGTAAATAGCATCAATGCCTAAATTTCAATACTGCCCATATTGGGGTCCCGGCTTCAGGTGTGCTGACTTGAATTGACTTGTTCATGTGAGCTCAAGGCTAGTCTTTTCTTGGCTACTGTATAAAGATCCTCTGAAGGAGACCACCTCATTGGTATTCAAAGAGCTGGCAGGGTTAGGAGAGGGGGGCTTGCTTGGAGCTGCCTGCAGGGAGCAGGAGGAGGCAGGCCTTTCAGCCACCTTCCTCCCTGGAGGCCACAGGAAGGCCAGGTGAGTGGCTGAGTGAGTGAGTGGGCGTGGGCGTGAGAACAGCAGGGCCCTGGCACAATGCAGGCAAATAGACCCAGGAAACTGGTGTGCTGACATCTGGCCAGAGGAACTTGCCACGACCACAAACCCCCTTCTCTCTTTGGACCCTTCGACGTTCTTCAGCTTGGCAGAGCTGAAGAGCCGGGACTTTTGCCCTTTCTCCATCCCCACCTGCATCTTTCTAGGAAAGGTCCCTGTGGATTTTCCTCCAGGGAAGTTCACTAGGGCCCAAGGGTCTGGGGCCAGCCACCCCTCAATGCTCTGTGTGACTGATTGTCTAGGTAAAGCCAGCCTGTTCACCAGCCTGACAGTGGTGAGAGCACTAAACCTGCATGGTGGCTGAGGTGAGGCTTATATTTACATAGAGGTGAAGAGGTGCCCCCTTAATTGTGTAAGTCGATTTTTAAGAACCCCAGAAAGTTCTTATTCATTCATCTAAGCACATGCAAATGATAATGAAACCGGGACCCCAGAATGGGCAGTATCAAAATGTAGGCACTGATGCCATTAACTGTCTGAAAAACACAGGTAAAAGAGGCCTAAACAGGAAGGTACTTTTACTTTGTTGCAAATTCCGGGTGTGGACCCAGAAAAGAGAATCTATCACCTAGAGGTGTGTAAAGGGAAATTGGAGCCTTTGGCTTTTGGGAGAAAAAAAAAGATAAAAAGGAAAGGAGCAGAGACTAGAGAGACAGACTTTTGGGGAAAGGAGAGATGAGAATGGCAGATGGGTAAAGAGTAGCCTGAGTGACCAGGCTGGGCAGAAGCCCCCTGGAAGAGTGAGCTGGTGGTGGCAAGGAGAAGAGTGGCCAGTGTAGAGTGTGGTACCGCAGCAAGGTGGCATAGTGAGCTGGTACCTAGAGATGGCCAGGGATTTGGAAAGCTGATTTGTGCATCAGCAATTGTGGAAGAAGTTTGAAGAGCCTTGAAGAAGCGGAGCAGCTCGGAACACTGGAGAGAGAAGATAAGAGAAGACAGAGAAAGATTGGAATTTGCAGGGGCAAAGGGGCACCATCTTGGACATGTGTCTTTGGGACCTTTGGGACTGAGAATGGTCACTGAGGTAAAATAACTGCCACTTGCGACTTTAAGAACTTTTTGTTTTCCCTGTGAATATTCTCTTGTAAATAAACCCTGTTGTTAAACTGCATTTTGACTGGCAACTGCTATGCGCTGGTGGTGCGAACCTGAGGGAACCTGGGTGGCAGAAGCCACATTTTGAATGTGGCTAGTTGGTTGGTGGCTTCTGCCCCTTTTGACCTGATATCAATAATAACTTAAGAAAAAAAAAACTTGTTTAGCAATCTTAGTATCACTTTCAACTGATTTTTCTTGTCATAAGTATTTAAATTGGATAAGAACAAATAACGTTTTCAATAAATACTAAAACCAACTAATAAAAAAGCTCTAACCTGTATTCAGCGTAAGTGCCCTATTTAAGTTCCTCTCCAAAACATTGGTCCGTCTGAAGAGTTTGGGGCCTTGCCATGGTGGAGTGAAGTTATCAGAGCACTCACTTCATCCCAGGACAGATGCGGTAGAGATGCCCAGGCATTTCCCTGGCCTAGACTTAGGTAAAACCCTCGCTTCAAGCCAGCTTTTTGTCAAGCACTGCCCACCCCCATGGGGGGTCAGCGGGAAGGCCTCTGCCCCAGGCTGCAATGGGAGACCCGCTTATCTCCCCATCTCCACTAAGGCCTGAGGCTTGGCCAAAGAGCACAAAGAATATTAGAAAAGCTTTTTTGGTGGTGAAATGGGTGGCTTGCTGATTAGCGCTAGGACTGTAAAAAAGGGTAAAGTCAGTGATACTATGACACTAGGTTTAGCTAAAATATTTGAGGCAGCCCCCACCCTCCTGTGGGGACAGTCCAGGATTCCAGGAAGGCTGATAGCCAGCTCCCCCAGGGCTGGTTCTGCCACGAGGTTTAATGCCTGGCAACTGGGCCTGGAGGATTTCCGGTTGCCTACGCCAACTAGACGGTGACCAAATTGTGCCTCAGAAATGTTGTCATATCTGGGTTGAGTGGAACTTTGAACGGTTTGGGGTCAGAGCAGCTGAAAGGACAGCCAGCTCATTTTGCCTCGAACTGTCTATGGATGCTACTACACCTGCTGGCTACTCACACGGATCCTCCATGTCTGTGTGTGCAGCGGCCTAATTTGCCCTGAGACCGGTCCCACGGCTGTCACAGCATCACTGTGTGCTCCCTGGGCAGGAGCTCCTCCCTTCCCCACCCTCAGCCTGTTGGCTGCCTCCTCCTGGCCTTGGGGATTGTCCCATGGCACCCCCAGGCCCCCCTGGGGCTGGAAAGACTCTGCTTTAGGGATGGGGTGAGGAGCAGAAACTTCCTGGCCATAAAACTGCAGTATTTTGCTCTTCCTCCCACAGGAGCTTTTCAGTGTGTGAAGTGCCACTGACTGATATGCTGGAAGATTCTTTTAAATTAAAAAAATTCAAGGGATCACCCGTCCTTTGAGTGACTAAAATAAAAAGATTTAGCAAAAGTTGGCAAAGATAAGGCATCACTGAAACACTTATATTATCCACTGCTTGGGAAAACGGTGTAGCCACTTTGGAGAACTTCCGGGCAGTTTCTAAGGAAGTTAAACATGGCTTCCCCTCTGGTCCAGCACTTTCACGCCTAGGTATCCTCCCAAGAGAAATGGAAACACAGAGTCACATAAAAAAAGACTTGTGTACAGATGTGCTTAGCAGTTCTGATCCTGAGAGCCGCGGTGGAATGAACCCAGTGTTACCAACCAGCGAGTGGGTCACCAGGGTACACACCACCAATGCACAGCTTCCAAGCAGCGATGAAAAGCAGAGAACACTCTCGACTTACTGAGTTCCGTAAACGCCATGCGGCATGAAAGAAGTCAGATACAAAAGTTGACCTGCATCATGAGATTTCAACAACACACAACCTCCAAAACAAGCCCCAACATGCATAGTGGTAGAAATCAGAGAACAGCCACTCTGCGAGGCGAGGGACTTTCCTCAGGTGATGGGGGTGTTTCCTAGCCTCTTTATAGCCACCTATGCTGCCTGCACAGGTGTATGACTGGCAAAATAGAAGCATCTAACCGTGGAAGAATCATCTGATTTTATGTTAATTATCGCTTGATTTAGGAGACAGTGAAAATATCAAACAACCGCAGGAAAGAACAAAGCAACGTGGCTCTGTGTCTGTGTTGTGTACTGTGATGGAGTCTGAGCTGCGTTGGGGGAGGGGAGATGGAGCAGAGGTTGTGGAGGTGAGGGGGCGTGGCCACCCCTCCCCTACAGCACCTGCCAGGGCCCCTTTCACCTCAGCCAGCCCCCAAATAAACACTGAGTGAACTAAAAGAGCAGAGGCTCCAAGGACAGCTGGCCCAAGAGTGTGGGATAGCTATCAGGCCTTGAGCCAAAACCACTTTCCAGGAAATGCCAATATTTTGTGTTTGGGAAAGGGGAGGACAGAGGAAAGTGGAAAGTAAGCCAGCACCAAATGTGTTGGTCTTTGGACAGTATTTGTTGCCCAGCTGAGGGAGAGACCCTGTGGGAGAGACTTTGAGGTGCATTCCTTTGAGATCCCCTTCATGGGCCTCTGGGGAGAAGCGGCCAGAGACACACCCCCCCCACCCCCACTCCCTGTGGAGCTGAAATTGGAGTTCACTAAGGACAGAGGTCCCCCACTGGACAAGGTGGAGAGGAGTCTTCCATTTCTGGGTTGGGGGACCCACCCGACTCCGCATGCTCACCCTGTCAGCCTAACAGCCAAGGGCGCCTTTATCATCCACTGCAAGGCCCGCCACAGACCCTGGCTCTCCTCCTTGGCAACTGTGTGGCCTCGGGCTAGTGCCTCAACTCTCAGAATTGCAGTTTCCTTACCTGTGAAAGGGGAGAACGAAGCCAGTCCCTGGCCAGGTGGAAATTCCTAGTGCCCAGTGAAAGCTCGCTATGGGACTACGTTCTGCCTTCAAAGGGCTTTCCAGGAGGCCACGCCAATCTCCGGGCTGGCTAGGGATCCCCTCTGGCCGAACTGGCGTTCATTGTTTAATATTTTGAACATGTGTTCAGAGAATTGTATAATCCGAACCTTTGGTTCATGACACGGTTCCATGCACATGTGGCTCCCTGTTTTATCTTTAAAACTTTTATATTATAAGATCTAAAGTAATGTTAAAAAAATTTATATTGTAATATTATAAGATCCAAAGTAATAAGATATATTGTAATATTATAAGATCTAAAGTAATGTAGTAATATAAGATCTAAAGTAATGTAATATTATATTGTAAGATCTAAAGTAATGTTATAAGATCTAAAGTAATGTTTAAAAAAAGCATTCACGAAGGCATCACCCAACTCAATATGTGGGTCTCTTTCTAGACTTCCTGTTCTGTGCCATTAGTCCCTGCACCAGCATCACGTGTCTTATACTTACTATTGGTGCTACGTGCTAAGAAGAAGGTACATCAGGTAAGTGACACAGGGGGACTACCTCAGCGAGGGCAACAAGGGAAGGCTTCTCTGAGGTGGAGTTGTTTGAATGAAGACCTGAAAAAAGGAGCCACTCTAGCAAAGCCTCCCAGCCCTCCAAGGAGATGTGTGTGCGTGCACACGTGTGAGAGGGGAGTAAGCAAGTCCTAGAGAGGCAGGAAAGAAAAACAAGGAGTTAGATCCTATGTGGTCTTCTAAGTTACACTTTACAGGAACATCTAGTGCCACCTATTTTGCAGGTGAAGAAGCTGAGGTTCAGAAACGGTGCCTAGCCCCAGGTCAAGCATCTAGTTGAGGGCAAAATTATGGTCAGAGTTCAAAGCCCCCATGGTTGAAGGCTCTGTGCAGGTTCCGTGACTACGAGTTGCTCTCCCAGCCCACAAGTGGTTTGAATTCTACAAAAATGCCTTCAAGAACCTTGCTGGTAATCAAGTGAGAAACCATATAGAGGTGGTGCTTTTCCAAGCAGAATTCTTTACCTCTCAAACAAGATTGTTGAAGATCAGTTCTGACATTTTTTTAATGACCTTGGCACCAAGGTAACAGCCACGTGAACATTTCCAAATCATTTTTTTCCATTGGTGATATCTATTCCTAAGAGGAAAATCAAAGGTACTCTAGTGACATTCTGAAATTTGAGCTGGGTGCTATGGTAGAAGCAGAAGCAACACTTTTTCTTAATAACCTACAAATAGCTGAGAAATAGGCAAGTAGCAGATTAATATTTTTACATCAATTTTATTTTAAAATATTTTCCCCATCACCATTTAGTTTCTACTAAGTTTATAATTTTCTTTTTCAATTCATCTGCTTCCTTAGATTAATTATATATGTGATATCGTCCAATACGTGCCCTTGTCTTTCTGATTTACTATGCTTCACATAACCCCATTAAGTTCCTTCCATTTTGCTGTAAATGGCTGACTTTCCTCTTCCTTGGAGCTGACGGTCCAGCATTCTAGACCACATCTTCTCAAGCCATTCCTCTTACCAGCAGGCTCGTGGGTTGTCTCCATGTCCTAGCTTTTGTAAATAATGCTGCAATAAACATCGTGGAGTATATCATTTTTCGAGTAGATGTACTTGTGGGCTTGGGTTACTCATTTACATGTACTTTAATGCCACTCCTGGAGTTCAATAAATGACAAGAATTCTTATTTGTAATGATGTGAATGGAAATATGAAGGTCAGAATTTAAAGGTTCATCTACCTTTTTCTTTAGCAACGCTGATCTGGGTGTGAGATAAAGGCAGGAGAGAGGGAGCCATGCCTTAAAAACACTGAAGCTCATCTGAACTGCAGCCTCAATTAAAACTCAGGGTGAATGGATTTCTCAAATCTGTTTTCTTCTTTGACCAGTTAATCCCTTCCTGCCAGGAGATTCTGGCCCCTCCAATCCGGAGTGGTCTGTGGCAACCAGCCCACGTGCTGTTTCCATCTTCCATTCCCACACTGGGCCCTGATACAACTGCAGAAATTATGACTCAAGAGATCGCAGTTGCTGGCTTCTGAGAGAGTCTCTGCCTTCTCCCAGAAGGATAAGCAGATGCGAAGGCCTCTGTGTTCTCAAAGAGAAGCATGCAGGCAGTTCTGAATCACGCCCAGCCTTTTCTCCTCCCAATTTTCTTGTAAGGACAATTCCCAAACTATGCAGATGTGAGAGCTAATGGCCAAGGGGCCAGCCATCTCTTGGAGCAGGTAACAACCCTTTCGTTACTTCAGCTGTGTCTCGGAAAGACCAAATAGCTCAGACTAGCAGATGCCACTAAAGTGACTCAGACTGAGCTGATGAGCTGATGAGCTGAAGGTGACCTCCTTGCTCAGCTCCCTGTCTCGAGCCACCCTGTGCCATTATGAAAGCTCACAGGTACGCTCTCGAACTCCTCCTCTCACCCCTCCAGCTCTAATATGAGCAAAAGTCACAATGATGAAGCAAGACAAACCTTCTAGCCCGTGGAGAAGAGCCCGTAGAAAGTGGACAGAGATGCTCACCTCAGCCACAGATGAGCTGTGGAAGCAGGAACAAGTCCCTTAACTTCTCTGGGCCTCAGTGTTCTCATCTATACAGTGGAGGTGATGACAGTTAGGTAAGTAAGGAGTGAGTGTGCACAGAAAACACTTAGGCCAGTCAACACCCAAGAAGGGTTAGCTATTGTTATAAGGAAGATAAGGAGCCGAAAGAGCTTCACTGTGGAAGGCTAAATAAATGAGGAGAGGATTTCACTTTAAAATAGAAACAAACAATAAATAAGCAGCTGAAAGGGGCTTTTCCTTCTAGCAGCTTCAAGCCCAACATGGTGCTGGCCTCCTGTGGCCACGGTGAGCACCGTGCATGGGAGAACAGCACCGGCCCTGAAGTCTGAAGTGATGAGTAAAGGCAAGAGCAGCAGCAGTAGGTGGGAACTACCAGGTGGAGGGTGCACTTGCCAGGACAGAGTAACCCCCCCCCATTAAAGGTATGGAGGAACTGTCAACTCGGGCTGCACAAGAGACCCTGCTGGGAGCTTTGAAAGATCTGGAAAGTCAGGCCACATGCACCCCAAACCAGTGAAATCAGAATCTACCACAGTTGGCTGGGCATCAGGGTTTGGCAGAGCTCCTGGGCAATTCCAATGTGCAGCAGAGTGAGGACCCGCCTCCCAGGCTGGAATCCCCCCGCCTTCCAACGAGAAAGGGGTGCGTACTCCCGGTCACTGCTCTAGACACAGACTCTGTTCTTTTCATCAAGAAAGTCCACCAAGCCCCAACCAGGACAGGATGACTATGTAGTTGTCCTTATGACAAATAAGGATCCCAAATTATTATTATAAACTTATTATGACAAATAAGTACCTGGAATCCAGTCTTGGTGCTGAATTGAAAAGTGGATGGATGGATGGATGGATGGATGGATGGATGGATGGATGGATGGATGGATGGATGGATGGATGGATGGATGGATGGTGAATGGGATGGGTGAATGATGGATGGATAGATGGATGGATGATAGGTGGATGGATGGATGGATGGGTGGATGGTTGGATGGATGGATGGGTGGATGGTTAGATGGATGGATGGATGGATGGATGGATGACTACAACCCCATAGCAAATGTCTGCTGATACGGGAATAAAATTGCTTAAAACCTTTCTAGAGAGCAATTTAAAAACACTCATAGCCAATGACCCAGAAAATCTACTTCTTGGAATCACCCTGAAGCAATGCAAGCCCTGGCTGGATTTTCTGTCAAGTGCCTACAGTTCTGATTAAGGAGCGCTCCGTGGGCAGCAGCAGTGAGAAGCGCACAGTCCGGCATGACCTTGTCCTGCAATCCCACTTCCGTGGGTTGGGAGAAGGGCCATTTTGTTTTCTTTCATTAGGACTCGGGTTTGGCACAGACGCTGGGTAAGAAAGCTTTGACTCCCAGTTCAGAGAGGTAAACACAGAAGCAGTTCTTGTAGGG
Source organism: Uropsilus gracilis (assembly GCA_004024945.1). Taxonomy (NCBI): domain Eukaryota; kingdom Metazoa; phylum Chordata; class Mammalia; order Eulipotyphla; family Talpidae; genus Uropsilus; species Uropsilus gracilis. The sequence goes on along the minus strand of PVHY01010276.1, from coordinate 19,985 downwards.
AGGAGAAAGATTTCAGGAAGGTCCTGGTCACCAGTCTCATAAAAAGAAAAAAACCCTAATAGTAAGTCAGGGTGCAATGTCTGCTTCTGAACAGGGCAGCTCCCCATCACCCTCCTCCAGCTCACTGCAGAGCGCACCCCATCTGGTTACTAACGGGGCCCCATCCTGCCACCCGGTAAGAATCCGGGAGGCATTTGGAGGTTCTGGTCCAACACGCTGAAGAGGCGTTTAACTTGCAAGAGTTAAGAACCTTCCCTGTCTGACAATGCAAGGGCCTGGCCTCGGTGTCCAGCTTGAAGGACCTCTAGGTCGGCGGGAATCCGATGGTCGGAACCAAGACCGGCCCATCAGCTCCCAGTACCAGCCCGTGCCACACCATCAGGGGAGGGGCTTTGCACACCGGAGGTGGGGGTGGGGGTGTTGTGGGTGGAGTCAAGACGCACACATTTTGCAAGAGGCGCCCAAGTGCAACTCCACCTTGCGGCGCTGTTAAAGGTGCTGGGATGTGTAGGACTTCCTGGTACTTAAGAGAAAATAGAATCATCTTTAAACTGAAAAGCCTCCCTGGGCAAGACCACTTATGAGAGGTTTAGTCCAGAAAAAACATTATTCTTGGGTGAACAAAATCAAAGCGGTGGAGGGGAAAACAAATCAAAGGGAAGATCAGTCAGGAAAATCATCGGGCTCCAAGATGCTGCAGGAGACCGCAGAGAAAGCAGGTGATGGCGAGCTCGCCCCAGCGGTCCTGACTCCTCCGGCCACTTTCAAACGAGGGCGAGTTAATGCACACTCTGTCCAGTGTCTCTCGCGGGATTTATCTTCGGCATCTCCTACCGGGCTTGGGTTCACGAGTCCAGGCAGGGTTAAGCAGCGAGGAGGACTCTGGAGGACAGCCACGAGGGGGCTGTTCCTCTGTCGCGGCAGCGCCCGTCCCCAAAGGGCCTGGTGGCCATCCTGTGGTGGCCGGGCCGGCCGCCCTGTCACAAGTGAGGGCTCAGACCTCACAGAGGCCGAGACCTGCGTGGAGCGGCATAGGGACTGGCCCCAAACTGGACAGTCACCGAGGAGGTTGACGGTGCGCACACTGTGATGTCATAGACACCAAGGGTGACATCACCGCCACTGTCATTACTGCGACCGCCGCAGCAAGTCTCTTACTGAAGAGAGAATAAGCCCAGATGATTCCCTGAAAACTGACCAAAGCAGGGTTAGGAGATCTTCCAGCTACTGACCCCTTCAAACACAAATGCTTATTCCTCAAGTGAGGTGAGTCTGCGGCCTTGGAAACTGAAGACCTGGGTCGCAGCTGCTGTTCAATTCCCCCCTGCAGTCCCTCTTGTTTCGGTTAGGCTGACCTCCACGTGGCCAGATTCCCCCAAGGCTCTCAGCCCTATCTCACTCATCTCAGCAGTGTTCCACGCAGATGACTGTTCCTTCCTTCTCTTCGGACATAAATCAGATTGTTTTTACTCAGCTCCTTGAAACTCTCCAGTGGCGTCACATTGTACTTTCAACTAAAAGCCAAGTCCCACGAAGCACTATCTGACTTGGTCCCACGTTAACCCATCCCAGCCTCATCCTCTATCCCTTTCCTCCTCTGCTAGACTATTTCTTTTCCTAGACAATCCCACGCTCTTGTCGACCTCAGGGCCTTTGCACTGGCTGTCTCCTCAGCTTGGAATTACCTTCCCGTAGCTGTTTCTTTCTCAGTCTTTAAGCCTCACATCAAAAGAGTCTTCTTAGAAAAGATTGTAAGACCATCTGTAAACTTAACTTTCATTTCAGTTATCCTCTTTCATATCCACCCCTGTGTGTGGTTCCTAGCCTTGAGTAGATATGTAAATGATCTCCCTCCCTTGTTTACTGTTTAGTCTCTCTCCCGCACCCCAGCTGGAATGTAGCCCCAGCACCTGAAATAGCTTGGTGTATAGACAGTAGTTCCTGAATATTTATTTGGAGGAGGGGAGGAAGGAGAGACGTGAGGGGAGGCATGGAGGAAGATGGAGGCAGAAAAAGAGGAGAGAAGCAAGGGGGAGAAAAACGGAAGGAAGGAAGGAACTGAAGATTTCTCACAGAGGAAGGCCAGAGTTTTGAGAAAGTTTCCATTTCTCTGGGCTGTAGCCAGGCAGTCCAGGGCGGAGCTGCTGCCGGAGGGTGGAGGGCAGAGCGTAGAGGGCAGAGGGCAGAGGGCAGAGGGCAGAGGGCAGGGGGCGGGTGAGTGAATACAGGAACAGCAGCTTTCCACTTCTGAGGAGTAAGAGGCACCACAGTGGGCAGCGCTGGGCCTGAGCTGCCTCTGGGGCCTGGAGGACCTCCCTCCACACCAGCTAGGAAAGCGGGGACTGGGTGGAGCTCTGCTCCCACACCAGCTCCTGCTGAGAAGGAGGGGTGAGTCTGTGACCCCTTGTGCAAGCATCATGCCCAAGTTACTGCTGGCCCAGACCGTGCTCTGAGCTCCTGGAAGGCAGGGGTGGGGCCCCGTTCAGCACCCAAGAGACTGGCTGATTGGCTGAGGTTCTTCATCCAGATGATGTTTTATTTACAAAACACGAAGTGCTTATGATGTGCTGGTTGGCTTCCAAATGTTTACTAGTACTCCAGCAGCCTCGCCAGCGAGTGCTGTCATCATCACTATTTGAAAGAGGAGGAAACTGAGGCCTGACAAGAGGAGGCCTGCTCCTCAGTGAGGGGAAACAGGGTCCCCGGCTGCGTACCCAGGACAGGCTGGAGGAGGGCAGCCTGGGGAAGAGGGCCTGGGACAGCGGGGGCCTCCCCTCAAGGGAACTCTGGGTGCCGCCAGACAGTTGGCACTGCGTGAGACAGTCCCCACACAAAGAATAGTCTGGCCCCGGATGTCAGTGCTACTGAGGTGCAGACCCCTGGCAGCGCAGAGACCACCTTCCGGAAAATGAATGAACATGGTGCTCAGGCCAGCAAGGGAGCCCCGGAGAGATGCCAGCCTGGCTCCTGCTGTTCCTCTACAAAAGCTGAAGGGCAGAAGGCAAGCGCCATCCTGGCTGCCTGCCTCCCACCCCCGCGTCCTGGCCCCACGGCCATCCCTCCTGCTGGAGCTCAGAGCAGCTGTGGCCCACGGGGCACACAGGGCCGCTATGCCCTCTTTCTTTGGCTCCTTCTTAATGCTCCTGGCTGGAAATGTGGCATCCTCGGAGCCCTTCTCGCAACTCCTTCCTGGGATGAAGGAAGGCCTCTGCGGAAGTCTGAGACGACTTATGTTCTCACACTTGCTGAACCCAACAGGCCAGCGCGGCTCCTCCAAAGTGACGGGGGAGCCCGGGAACCGCTCCTCAGCTCCCAGCTGGACCCGGGGCAGGACCCCCCAAATTTGAAATGCTCTTTGTAGCTGATAAAAAAGAAGGCAACTGTAGCTCAAACAGGGTGGAAGAGGTGACATGGGGAACCCGGAAGGCCCCACGCGGCTGCTGACGCTGCCCCTCAGCTGGTGAAGCGGGGCTCAGAGCATCCACCTCAGGATGCTGGGAGGGCTGGGAAAGGACCTTGCCCTTCCCGTGGCTGAAAGCAGAATCCGGGTGGGGGGGTGGGGGGGTGGTTATATGGGCAGCCACCAGCGTTCAGTCTTTTGTTCTCCTGTCACCATTTATCCTTTTAAGCGGCCCCACACCCGAGGGATCCAGAAGGTTCTCATGTCTCCAGCCCACCCACCCAGGGGCAGTCAGGTGTCAGGCGCACCAGCAGCATCATGGCAGGAAAAGGAAACCCAGAGAAGGCCGTGCCTTCATCTGAGGTCCTTGGAAGGATCCTACACTTGACTGGATCTTCAATTTGGGCTCTCGGCTAGTGACTAACTGGATAATCCAGGGCCTGTGGTGTTTGCTGAGGTGCCCTGCCAAGGCCATCTATGTGGCAAACTGTCTGGGATGGTACGGATAGGATCCTGTCCGGCTCCGCATTCCTCAAAAGTGAATTAATCATTCGAATCCCCCGGAGATCACTCTGAGCACATGGAGTCTCTCTTTGAGCCCCGAGAGCCCAACCCAGCTGACCCAATGGGGTCCAGGAACGTGAAGGTCCCAAACTGCCCCCCTCCTCAGGGGCTTCTAAGGTCAGCTGGATTTAGTAACCTCTGGACTAGTTTGCGAACTGCGTGGAGCAATTTACCAGGGCCCAGGCACCAACCCATGATCCTTGAAACACTCCAAAATCCTTAACCGAGATGTTTCCCAAACACCGTTCAAAGTTGCATTCACTTTTAGATCTAAGAGAACATTTTTAGATATGAGATTTGTTTTCCCTGCAGCAAGATGCTCTACATCACTACTACCAATTAGGCAAGTTCATTTAAAAGCTTCAAATCCATGCTTGTAAAATCCCCCCTTCGCTCATCCAACTTTATGTCTAAACAGTGCAGCTGATGGTTGTACAGTTCCATTTATGAATTCCACTCTTGTGAATGTATTTCCAAAACTGTTTCAGAATTTCTTTGTCTGGGAGAGCCAGGGCTGCTGGTTTTAATAAGAACATGGTTTAAACATAGTTATCCAGGTCACTGATATTTCATGGCTTCCCAGAACACAGACAGCACAGAGCACCCAGCCCACTCCCTTCTCCAAAATGGCTCACTGGAAAGAACACGGAGGTTGGAGCAAGTGACGAAGGAGCTGATCTCCAGCTGATACTCACCGATTCCCCCAAAGCAACCCACCCCGGTGGCAAGCAAAGTGCCTTGCACCCCATAAGTGCTCCCTCTTCAGCTGCGTGAACTCAATTACTGACAGAAAGAAAAGCCAAACAAGACTCCCCTGCGCCACCGAGACGTTCCGTAATGTGCACATCTGAGAACGAGCTCTAGGACGTAATCAACAAAGTCGAAAGAATTTTATTTTTAGCTACTGAACTTCATAGGGAAGATCGGGGTCCTGTTTAAACTTCTCTTTCATCCGTAACCTTCAAATGACACTCCTATGATTTGCTTTTCTCATCTGTATTTTTAAAAGCCTCGAAGATAGCCTCGGGTATATTTAAAACAATATAAAACAACAAGAGAAATAAGCCAGATGGCAAGAAACCATAAATCAGGACAAGCGTGCTGAACTCGCTACAGAGGAAGGCCTGGTCAGACCGTGCGAGGGAGAGCCATTTCGTTCCTCATGGCTAAGTCTCCGTTATTGCTTCCTGGCGAAAAAAAGCTGGGAGGTCAGCGAGGGGAGGCCAGCAGCGTCCCCCCTCCACCTCTCACCAGCTAGACTGGAAAGAACTGTATGCTGATTGGGAACCCCCCCAAAGGGTCACTATCCGGAGCAGGTGGACGGTGCGCCTGCTTCCCAGGTGACAGAAGAAGAAGATTCTGGAAGGAGCCGTTTCAGTTGCACAATGACAAAAGTTAGGAACGAAAGAACAATTAAAAACCATAGGCCAACCTACCTAGCTACGCTGTTTCTACTATGCGATGACAATTCCTCCAGAAAAATATCCTCCATCCCATTCCTTGACAGACATCAATACAAGGGGACAGTGTATAGGAACACCATGGGCGTCCTCTCCCCTGAGGGATGCTACAGACCGTCCATTCAAAACCGGTCCTGCCAGCCCGTGTCTGACAGGAGATGAAATGCTTGTACCTCCCCTTGGTGATGAGGACTTTAGTCTAGGACTTAGTTCTATTGGGTACATGGCAGCCGGGTGGCAAGAAGAATATTCAGAGGTATATTTATCTATAATATACCTGTGCCGATACCTGTGAAAGGAATGAATGAACGAACACACCTGGCCTTTCGGATCGAGCAACAGCTGCCTCTGTGTCTGATGCCTTAACAAGTTTCTTTCTTTTTTCTTTTTTTTTTTAAACCAACAATAGCTGGGCCTCTTGGGCAATAGCACATGTCCATTAGTTTTAGATACTTAGAAGTACATGCTGTTCTGTTGTAAAACAACACACACAGAATCTGGCACTGGCTTTCAGCTCCTAGAGGCCTGTTTACAAACATACTGCATTATTAATCCCAGTGCCTCATCCCTATCCCCCAACACCGCATTTTATCGGCATGACCCAAAGAGATGCGGGAGGCTTGCCAGGGCACGCTTGTCAGTGTGAACTCATGGGCATGGACCACTCCAAGATCTCCCACTCACCACCCACATGGCTGCTGTGCAACCACCCAATAAGTGCCCCTGAGTGGAAGGAGGGATGGCATGGAGATCTAGCGGCACTGAAGGATTACGCCGAAGGATGGAAATCTACCCACTTCCTTATCAGCCCGTCCCCACCGGTCACTTGGTCCCACAGCCATTTTGAACGTGTCAGAGTTTGCTGCGATTGCTTATCTCAGCAGGTCTAGAGCATTGTGGGTACACTTGCAGGGAGTGCTTGTCTTCCCCACCTGCTTCCGGTCTCCAGGATTTGCCCAGTTAAAGCGCTCGTTGCCTGATTATCCCCATCAAAGCAAGCATTGGGCATTGGGCTGGATTATAATTACTCTTCAAAAATCCCATCCCTTTCTCTGGAGGCAGTACTCTGGAAGGGGGCAAAGATCATTGCTGCTTCAGTGATGGTCACTGTACTTCCCCAAGCTGGCCAGGTGCCCGGTCTGTAATAGAAGTTCATTGTCATCTGTTCGGTGAACGCGCAGGCAAGTGAACGAGATGGATCCCTCTTCCAGGGTGACCAACCTTCCTGGACTGAGGGGTTTCCCTGGTCCTGGCACTTCCGGTGCTCCACCAGAGACAGTGCCAGGCAACAGGGATGGGGTCAGGACTCGAGGCCAGCTCCTTTGCTTCCGCACCACGTGACCCAGCTTGCAGCCCCACCCCTTCCAGGAGAGGCACCCCTGCCACACTTATACGCAGCTGCCAGCCTTACCCATTAGCTGGGGGTGGGGGGGACCTTCTAAGATGACAACCCTTTGTTCCCTGTCCGTGTCCCAAGGGAAATGCCTGCCCTAGCCCTACCGCCTGGTCGGCTTCTCTATGAGAGTTCATAATGGCCTCTTTATTTCCCAGATTCAGAAAATGGGAAGGTGTGAGAATGATCAGGAAGGAGACCCATATTTAAGCTGTGTTCCCCGTTCATCCCAAAGGGACACGTGGCGCCAGAGACAGGGCGCCCCAGATGAAAAACTGCTCCCCTCCTTCCCTCCTTGCCTTCAGCCCCAACCTGAGGCCTACCTCCCCTTGTGTTCGCCAAACTATTTCGGTGTCACCGGTCATAGGCCCTGCTTACCTCCCTTCCCTTGGTCTCAGGGTTAAACGGAGGTGAGGCAAGGAAGCATCTGCTCGCCCCAAGGTTCTGTGAGGACTGGGGTGAAGGGACATGGGGCTGCCTTGATTCTTAGGGGAAAGAGAGCCCCAAACACAACTGCCCTTGGGGAGACCGAACGTCACAGATCTTGTCACCAGGTTGGAGCAAGTTCACCCACCGAAATATTCCTGCTTCTTTCTAGGATGCTCTTCGAGAGACTAGAAAATGTAAGTAAAAACAGAAGGCAAGGGAGCCCCCAAACCCAAATGTCCATCCATGAAACGTAAATGGTGCTACAGCCACGCAAAAGAAGCCACAGAGCCACCTCAGGGAATGGCTTAAGCCCTCCGTGCTCGGTGGTGAACATCACAGGCGTAGCCGGAAGCCAACACCAGAGCCTCTACTGGGCCGAACACGTCCTGTGAGCTTCACAGGCAACTGCTTTTAAAAAAGCGGTAAAGATCCCGGCAGCAGTCACCTGGAGGACAGGAAGGGGGTTGTAGGGAGGGGGAAGAAGACTTCCCGAAGAGCTGGAGATGTTTCCCACCTTGATTTGGACCATGGCTACACACATGTACACACCGACGCCATAGTAAGCTCTTCATTTAAGACGGCCTCACTCAACGTGCTTTATAAAACCTCAGAAAAGGAAAACAAAACAACAGAAAAGGAAAACAAAACAACAGAAATACAAAAGCGACGAGAAGCTCTCACTCAGCGTGCTCCAGCGGCGGCCCAGTCACTTAGCCCCGGGAAGGGGGGGTCTTACCTCCTCACTAAGTCCATTATTCTACCTACCTGCCTTCGCTGTCAAATTAAATTAGATGAAACTGAGTGGCGTGGTCGTTCAAGCTCATTTGTTAAATGTACACACGAAAAAGGCAATGCTGTCAATCTCGATGAAATTAAGGTTTGTCAAAGGAAGGATCTGATTTTTCTTTCTGCTCCTTTTTTTTTTTTTTTTTTTTGCTAAATAAAAGACAGCTTTCAGCATTTAGGGCTCATCCTCCAGTATCTTTCCAGCAGCTGTATCTCTCAGCCTATTAGTCAAGGACAGGCGCCCAGCCAGCTGGTTTGCTGGCTTCAACTTCCCTGTACACGAGCGTTTCAAAGGTCATGCGTATGTTCATTTACTACCTGCGTGTTATTTAAGATGATTTTATGACATTGCTTTATGTTGATTTATTCTTTCTCCTCCTCAAGGAAATTCTGGCTTCTACAGCAACCAATGGCGGGGTAGCTCTGGGTGACTAGGAGACATCAAAGAAATCACTGTTGTCATTTTTCAAATTAAACATGAACACACACAGGCAATAGGCTTTGGTCGGGCGTGATGATGATCGCTGAGCTGGGAGAAAGAAGTGGGTTAAACGAAAATGGTTCATGCTAGAAAGTTAAAAAGGAGCGAGCCAGCGAGAGAAACCTCACCATGCAGCTCGTTGAAACAATGACTTGACAGTGGCAACGCTCATGGGGTGGATTTGACAATGCCTAGGTCTTAATAACTTGATTCAATTTACTTTTTTTCCTGGGGGCAACCTAAAGGCTTAACTATTCTCTTCTAAGGCGAGGCAGTTTCATTCTCTATGGGTTCCTCGTGGCCCACACCATCCCAATGCTGGAAGAAAAGGGGAAGCGGATAAAACCCCCAAGAGGAGAAAGGAGGAGGTTGGCAAGAAGGCAGGGTGGGAGGAGACAGCCAGGCCAGGCAGCTTACTGAGAGGCAGGGGTGGGGGAGGCTCTGGGCCCCCGGGTCCCCTGGGGCTGTTCCACGGAGGGGTTAGCTCCTGCGGGGTGGTCCAGTCAGTGAGTTAGGGGAAGGGCAAGCAGCCAGGAGAAGGGAGCTGAGCTAGAGATACGGCCCAGATAACAGCACTTCAGCGCAGTTTTCAGAGCAACAGTTGAGCGCTTCCTTCGCTTTCCAGCAGCACCTGGGGTCCAGGAGGCCAGGCCGGGTGCTGGGCTTGCAGAGAATGGCTTGCGCTGCTCGAAGTGAGCAGTGAGCGTGATTGTTCTGCTCGAATGTCACACGCAGGCGCCTGTACGCTGCCATTCAGAAATCTATTAGCAGCAGAGGGAAGTCAGGAATTTCCCTGACCTACTTTTACCAGACAGAGGAGGCTTCTAATTCTGCAATCAGTGAAACAGCAAAAAAAAAAAAAAAATCTGATTGGAAAATGTACGTGGTGGCACCTGGCATGAACAGAGCCCCGGGGAAACGTTCCTAGGACGTTCACGAGCTTGCAAATAGAGAACCGCAAAAGGGAGTCCCCAAGAACCCAATATGCACGCTCTTTTCTACCCCATCCAGGACCCTTGCAGATGTATCTGCGCCCCCCCCCCCCGCCAGCCTTCCCCCAGCACCCTTCCTGCCCCCACTGTGCCCTCAACACAGAAGCACTCTTCTCAGTGTCTGTGGCCTGGCATCCCGCCCTCCTCAAAAGCTGTGGGCCTCCCGTGGCCCCCGCCCCACAGAGATGGGTCCCGGAGTTTATCATTCCAGAACCCACAATTTAAAGTCAGAGCATCGAACGGTGTATCTAATTATCTCCCTCGGCCCCAAGCCCCACCTTCCCGTGCTGCGCTCATTCTCATGATACATGGAAAAATCCTCCTCCAGGAAAGATCAGAAACTGGACAAACTGCTCTGTGAAGGATGATTTTTCTCCTCCAAAGGCTGCATCTAAGAATTCTTCCAAGAATGTTCATACCTAAATTATGACCACATTCTGGAAAGTCAAGAACAAAAGGAAAAATGCATCTAGGAGCCTTATGCCCCCCATCGATCGAAGCTATTTCCTTCATTTTTATTGTTTTATATTTTATAGAAACGACCCATCATGGCAGAGACAGATAGAATTTTGCCTCTTCTTTTCCCTCTGCCTTTCATGACAAGTCATTTATCTCAGGGTTGCAGAGCGACTTGGAATCCCCTTAAATGTCAATGCCCACCCTCTCCCGCCCCCCCCACCTTTACACCCCCCCCAGTGGGAATCTTCAATGGCTCCATCTGCCCATACCTCTCTGCAGTGTCACAGGCGTTCTACACAGGATTGGGCGCGACGCTGACAGGGAGCAGTGGGACAAAGGCTGTCTGCCTTCATTGCCGCTGGAAAATTAAATACTGTTTATTACTCTCTTCCCCTGGGTCGGCCAGTGAGCTCACACTTCGCAACAAAGATACCTGGCAGCGGCTGGATGCGACTCCCAGAGTAAGAATTGCAAAGGGGGCCCGGTGGAATTAGGAAAATGCCTGGACAAAATAAATGTCTGTGCCAGAGAAGCCTCGTCCTCGGGGACGAGCAGGACTTCGTTTGGGGTCCTCCGAGCAGACACGAGACAAAGACTCGGGCAGATGGTTGATGTGAGCAGGGCTGGCAGGTAGCCTGTGAGGGGGGGCAGCGAAGTGTGCCGGGAAGGGCAGGGGCCAGGCCAAGGTGTTGAAAGGCGCAGGTGCCTGCTGTGGGCAGCCTGGGCTCCGTCCCCCCAGCCTGGCACTTCTGTAAGGAAAGGGTCAAGGCTCTGGCGTCCTGCAGACATGAAGAAATCGGAAAATGACTGGCATGTGGTGCAGGTGTGTTTCTTTCTTCTCACTCCTGCCACCCCTCCTGGACATCAGGCAACAGACTGATTCCCCTGAGGTCGAAGCTCCCTCCAAGCAAACTGGGCATCTTTCCGAGCGTGCTGTGCCCAGCCTCCGGGGCCTCCCCATGGAAGGATCTTGAGGTTGGACCCCAAAGCACACAGCACCCCTGGCCCTTTCAAAGAGCTCAGCTTGCCCCCAGGGAGTATGTTCACATTCCAGGGGACAGCTGGCTGTGGAAACACTGCAGTCCTCCGAGAGCATGTGTGCTCCGCGTCCTAGAGCGCCTCCTTGTCCCACGGTGACCCCTCAGCTCTCCTCCCGACAGCCCCAGGCAGTGAGAGTCTCCAACAGCCGCTTGCCAGTCCCGGCTTCAGTTCTCCCAGCAAACCTGCTGGAGCCGGTAGGGGGGTTTGTTATTGTGTGAGTTTTTGCAAACTATCTTTGTCAAGTGCTATTACAGGCACCATCCAAACTGTTCTACATATGGCCACCAAAAGACATGCTCAAGAATGTTCGTAGCAGCTTTATTTGCAATAGCCCCAAACTGGAAACCACCCAGATGCCCGTCAGCAGAACGGATAAACAAAGCGCCTGGCAGCCTATCGTAAGATGGTGCAGGGCGACAGGAAGACGTGGACCGCAGACACCAGCGGCAAGGCAGGTGTAGAGCAAAAGCCCAGCGCTACGTGAGAGCAACCTGAGGAGAGGGTCCTACGGGTGCCTTCGCAGGACAAAGACTGGGACGTGGCTCAAGGGAGTCTGATGGGGTGCTGGGAATAAACTGTTTTGATCTCGGGGTGGTCACGTGGGTGCACGGGTAGAGCTCTGTCAGCACTTGAGCGCGTGTGCGCTCCACGCGCTCGTGTATGTGACGCGCACCTCAACACAAAGGTAAGATCGAATAATAAGCAAATATACAACGCAAGAAGACACTTCTGGAGAACACTGTCTCCCACGCTGTCTCTTCCAGGAAACGTGATGATTGGCGGACACGTAGGCGCTTCGCTAGACCTCTGACCTCCTGTCAAATGCTCTCATTTGGGAGTAAAAGGATGAGATGGTTGTCTTGGGTGAAGATGGCATTTTTGCCGCAGGAAAAAACAAAGACAGGAGGAGAAACTCCGTGACACGGGGCCTCTGGAAGGTCGCCCTATCCAAACAGCCCCACCTCCTAGCCCCCACACACACAACGTCCACACCACACACAGCATGCACACACCCCGCTGCCATGCCACATGCTACATTCCCCACATGGTCACACTGCCTCAGAGCACTGTACCCGTTGCACGTATGTGACACGCAGACATATCGCACTCACCTACACAACCACCTCACACTGCACAAGCACGCCTGCACACACACACACGCACGCATGCACACTCAGGGCAGGCAGCCCTTCCACAGGTTCCACTCTTAATGTTCCAGCATGATCTGGGTAATCAGCGCCCTCCTCCCGCTGCCAGCCAAGCCACTGTCATCATCATTATCATCATCACCATCGTTTCGGGAACATCCCTCGTGGACAGGGACATCTCAGAGCACACACAGCTGTGCTCGCAGACAAAGCATCTGCCTGGAGCCGCCCGCTCGCCCTGAAAGCTGTCCGGGCACACGAGGTTTTCGCCTGTGTCTGAGGAGCGAGTGTCCTGCACCGAGGAGGCAGCCCCTGCAGCAGCGCGACACAACCTCCTCCCGTTCTGACCAACTGGCCACTGCCCCTGCCTCTGAACGGAAGCCCAGCCTCAGTTCTTACAGAAACTTCCCCGGGGCCCAGGTCAGTGCTGACCTTGCAGACACCGCTGACGTCACTGCCAACAGACTGCAGAGGAAGCAGCCAATGGCTGAGGGTGCCACCTCCACCAGTGGGGACGCCTGTGTCTCCTCACTGTGTCATCTCTGCTATGGCTTGGCACATACCTGCAACAATCTGAGATTCTAGAAGATTCTCTGCTATTTGTTGCTTTCACCTAAAGAACGCCCTGGTGTCCATTTCAGTAGCTGTTGATCGTGTGGGCTTCCTGCTGCCATCGGCGAAAGGCATGGGTGAGAATGAAACCAGTGCGTTGGGTACTGGCAACTCCTTTAGCCACTGGCCTAGGGATGTCTGCCAACTGGTATGCCCTGGCATAGAGGAAAGCACTGAAGACAGAAAGAAGGGAAAGCATCTTGGGGAGGGAGAGAATCCAGAGAATGGAAGACAGGGAGCATTTTTCTACACACAAAAGGAGTGTGTAGCCGTGTGCTAGGAACTTAAAGAATAAAACTTTCGCTTTTAGCAGTTTTCTTCACTAAGATGACAGTGTTCCTTTGTTTTACTTCCATGTCTGTAATTTCATTCCTTCAATGTGTTCCTTTATCTGTTCAGAAATAAAAGATGAAAGATAAAAACTTTTCTGTCAAGGGGCATTCATTGGCTCCCCTCCCGTTCTTTGGGAAGTCTTGGGCTACAGATACTCAGTCGCAGCTGGAAGCCAGCAGACCTGGATGAAGCGTGGGACAGCGTTTCCCTGAGCCCTGGGCACTGGCCTTCGCCTAGCTCAGCCTGCCTTCTGGCATCTTCCACAACCTCACTGAGAATCTACCTATGCCGCCCTCTGTGCCAACCGGGGGATCACACTCTCGTCCCACTTCAGACTTGTATCTGCAGATGTAGAATGAGTCAACTCTGCAGAGTTCATGAAAGGATTACTGCTAATGTAGGCACTTCCTCTGAGGTTGTCAGTCTTTGAAAACTGTGAGCTACTGTTTAAAGAACAACCAAAGAGTATGACTTAGTTAAGGTAGGACCGGCTGCCTAGCAAGTGTCTCCACACTTGTGATGGTTCACTAACGGAAGCTTCTTTTTCTTGTTTCTAATAGTCTAGGGTGGCACACGTTGCTCCAGGCACTGATCCTTCCCAGGCACAGGAGGCTCTGCCACTTTTCAAGGTTACCCTGGGATTTTGCTCCATCCCAGACGGCCAGCGAAAGAGAAAAGGAGCATGGAGGAGAACCTGGAAAGGTTTTGTGATTGGACCAGAGGTGCACACATCATTTCTACTCGTATCCTATTGGTCAGAACTCAACCACATGGCCATAGATTAAAAACTGCAGGGAAGTCTGGGAAATGTAGTCCAGCTGGTGGCCTGGGAAGATTAAAACAGGTTTCGGGGACTCATAGTGAATTAATTAGAGGAGGAAACATAGGTCAGCAAGTATGTGTGTTCGCAGGCATGTGTGTGTTTGTTGCCAGTCTGCAAAAAGCCAACGTTCAAAGAGACCTTTGCCCTGGTAGTTGCGAAGTTCTTTGCTGAACTTTTAGTTTTTTGGAAGAACTCTAAGGAGAAATCTATTTAAACTTTTTTTTTTTTTATTATCAAGGTTGTCCTGCCACCATCTGAGATATTACTAAAAAACAACACCAGCCCCTAGCTCTTTCACAAGATTTGAGATGCTGTCAAAAATAAATGCCAACTCATCAGATTCTGCGTGAAAGGGATGCCAACACACATATAACTCAAACTAAGAGCTGCAGATAAGAGGTTTACAGCACGCACACTGTCACTCTCCACTCCTAAAGGACCGTATGTATATGCCAGTCAGCGAATCCTTGGACTTAATCGTGGGAATGAAGAGGAAATAAAATTTTTTCCCTATAAGCTGACACTTTGCAGACCTGATCCTTTTGCATCTGTCTGTCAGCATCAGGAGGCTGGAGATCTAATTCTCCAGTTTGGCTTGCCTTTGCCATCTGGGAGATGGCACAAAGCTCACATCGCATATGTAGGCAGGACAAGGTGTGTATGGCACAGTACAATTCATTTGTTCACTCATGCATGCATTCATTCATGCAATATATATTAAATGACTCCTCAGTGACAACGCTGGGGACCCCAGGCAGAGCAAACTGGGAGGGAAGGACCACCCACTCTCTACCTTGTGGAGTCAGTTATGAGGACGCACAATTACAAACTGACAAAACATGTGCTGCAGGGGAAGCACTGGTGACTAGAAAGGCCACTGGAGTCGTGATTCAGGCTGGTTTGTACTCATGAGTACTCCTGTACTCATTGGATGCAGTGGAAACACAGAGGTGAAATGAATGGCCTGGGGGCCTGAGGGCTCTTTGCATTTGATGTCATTGGGAAGAGAAACAGAATAACCCTAGTGTTGACATTTGGGACCCTCCCCGTGCAACAGTTGTTCTTCATCCTGCCTGCCACGCAAGTGTCACCTCCGCGCACCTCACAGATGTCTTCTCAGAGAAATTTAGACACTGGCCCTACTAGGTCATAATCTGCAGGCCTGGAAATTTGGTGTCTTTTACTCCACAGATTGGGCACTTTTCATTCCCATGCCTACCGCCCGCCCACATGGAAGGACGGTCAACAGACCGTGGGCTTAACTGGGTGGCTCAGGAGAGGTGGCTTCGGATGGAGGAAGAGGTGCGCCTCAGGGAATCAGCACTCACCTCCCGGAAGTGGCGTGGAGTCATTCATTCATGGACTCAGCAACGGCTTGGTGCCTGGCACTGTTCTTGGTGCCAGGGACCTGGGGCGAACACATGGGCAGGGGGAGCAATGGGAAAGGGGCGGTACACTGGCCCAAACGGAAATGTAATAAAATAAAACCCTTTCATTCTTGGTGCTGATCATCAGAAATGTATGTTAACAGAAGGAAAAAATAAAAGTCAGTTCAAGCACAAGAAGACCTCCCCTTACGGCCTGGCACGCCCTGGGGAAGATAAAAGACTAGAGAACGTGACCCAGAGTCATCGATAAAGGTCATGCCTGGATGACAAGATTACACATGATATTTATTCTCTTCTTGTCGACTTTCCATATTTGCAAATGTTCTACAATATGTTTACTACTTTTGCGATCACACAGACACCACATGTACTAGCACATCACAATAAAAGAGCTCTCCCAGCATTTCGGCGGTGAGTGACAAGCCAGTCAGGCAGCTGGCCTGCCCCCGGGACCGCCAAACGCGAGCTTATCTCCACCACTGCCTGACGGTTTCAGAATCCCTCACAGGGGCAGGGCAGGAGGAAATACACACTCATCACAGAGATATTTGGGGCGGAATCTTGAAGCTTGATTTTCACCAGAGTGTCGAGCCGCTTCTCAATTAAGATAGGTTGGTCTTTTGGGGGGGGGGGGTAGGGGGGTAGGGAGAGTAAGGGGGCTGCGGGGTGGGGGAGAGGGAAGTGCTGATTGTATAAAACCTCATTTCCTTCCTTAGCACACCAGTGTATGGATTTTATTTGTAATTGCTTTTCATGTGCTCCTACGGGCTGCAGAGGAAGGGGCTGGTGAGCTGTGCTGTTGGTGTTGCTGGGGCTGGAAAGGAAACCGCGCCTGTGTAAGAACAGTACTTCGGGAAATGTGTAAAACCCAGTGGTGCACACCTAAGGGTTGTAGGAACAGGCAGGCATTCCCCCAGCTTTCACAGTGAGAATGGAGACAGAAACATGACTCATGTGGCCCTTGAACAGTTCATACGCCTGGACCCACATCCAGGTCTAATCGAGAAGCCCAAGAATTGGCTAGTAATGTCATGATGTAGGGGAATGAATGCATGATCTGCTCGTTAAAAATATTTCCATCCTTTGGAATATAAGAAAGATTCCCACCACCCTCTTTTCCACCACGTATCAAATCTAAAAACGAAAATACCCTCGCTCAAACTAACAGGGTCTATGAGGGCCTTAGGTTCTTAAGATTCTGTTTCCTGCCAGGAATATTGCTTCAGAAAAAGTAGAAGCTATGATAGAAGGACCACAGGAAACATCTGTGTATACAAACAGGCCAGCTCACTAGGCATAAAAATGCATTATGCATCACCAAGGTCTAAATATTTTTATTAACATAGTTTGTTAACCAAGTTTGCTAAGAGTCTTCCACCTAATACCTTCTTCAATATTTCGTTTTTGTCTTAGGAGCAAAGTAACCCTGAAATCTTATCTTAGATTTTAGCAATGAGTTTTCTATTAAAAGTTATTTCTTTTCCATCTCAGACTGAGCAAAGCTCTGGGCCAAGGGGTTAGGGAATTTGTTTCATAAAACTGACAGCTTGGCGAACATTCAATCACTCGGCACTACACAACCCAGGAGAACAAGTAAGCCCTTTTCTGATACGGCTCCAGACATATCATGGTGTATGTTCCATAGCTTTATTCCCCCATTCGTACTGTTTGCCTCCTGCAGCAAAAAGAAGGGTGGGCAGAAAGCACATGGAGAGCCACCAGGAAACAGATGAGGAAGTGAAATCCATCAATTACACTCTCACTGGAAGTTGTAGAAAAAATGAGCAGGTTGGATCTGCTGGCTTATAGGTTTTATCTTCCTTCCCAAAAGGCCACTCACTCTCTGGGGGGATTCTCAGCCATTTTGTGGTCCTGTCCTTAGCGCTCCGGGACACACATCTTTGCAAGCTCTGACACAGGCTTCCGTGAGGCAGATACAGCTGTCTCTGGCAGAGGTGGTACCAAGGGCAGGCCACTGGCTCGCAGCCTGGGCATGGCTCTGGGCAGCTGAGACCAGCCTGCCTTAAACCCTGCACCAGCAGGGACCCAGTGCAAAGACTTCCTGTTTTACAGGCCTCACTCAGAGTAGCCAGAGAAAGGAAACCATTACAAAACTCTGCCCTCCCCTTACAAAAAAAAAAAAAAAGACAAGGCCTTTTTTCTTTTTTGGTGCTCACACACAAAGCCGCGATTGAAAACTTCTTGTGTGAGACACAACTCATCCTTGCTGTCAAAGGACAGTGGTTATGGTTGGTGAGGGGGATCAAAGAAGGCCCCGGGGGGTTCTGGGGGCAGGCGTGGTCCCTGTCTCTGTTTAGGGTGCTACTAACTGGGGTGTGCTGTTTGTGACAAGTTCTCAAGCTCTACACTTAAAAATCCTAGGCTAGCCTTTGAGACAAAAATTCCAAAAATAAAATTCCATGATGGATACTTTAGGATTTCTCCCCTCTATATTAGCTGGCTTAAAAAAATCCAACATTACCAAGACAAGAAGAAACCATCTCCACCCATTGCTTAAAAATTCGGGCCTATTTAAAGTGTCTGTGTAATAGAAACCCTTTTTAAAATGCTGATACTCTTATTTAAGCTTTTCCCCACCACATCCTTTATGCACGGGGAAGAATATACTTGGGAAAGGCAATTTTTCTAGAGCTAATATCCAATTCTCCTAAAGTGATTCAGAAGGGCACAGAGAAATGACAAAGTTCATTTTCACTCTGGGACTTATTTTAGGACAGGATTTTGCAAAACCTACTTCCAAAGACCCAAGTCTTTCTGGGGTCTTGCTTAGCTCCTGAGTGGGGCGCCTTCAGGGTAGTTGAACATAAGCAGGAGCTTTCCTCTCCTCAGCCAAGAGACCAAAAGGATCTCAGCCTTATTTTCCCACACTTCTTCCCCAACTCCACTTTTCCCTTTTATTTCCCTGCACCAATTCCTCCTCTTCCTGCTGCTGCAATTCGTGAAGGTGGACGCCAAGGTTTCTGTCACTGGGGTCGCACGAGTGTCACCTTAGCTAGCCGTTTCTAGCTGCATTTCTGAATGTGGCTGAAACTTGCACAAGGCCAGGCCTTCGCAGGAAAAATGTTTCCTTAGCATCTACTCCAACAGTTCCTCTATCCTTCCATTTACAGTGTGTTGTTAGCTTGTTTACTGAGGTTTCTTTTCCAAAAGAAAATAATTGGGGTGGGGGCAGGGCCAAGAAGCTTTCCGAAGCTGACAAAAAAGAAGGCCATTTGGTTTCAGAGGAGTTATGAGTAAGGCAGGGTTATGGACACTTTGCAAATGAAGATCCGGATGGTCTATGACTACAAATAAGTCTGCGTTTTGCCAATCTTTTAAAAAAGGGAGGGGGGGGGTGTGTTTCTGGCCATGATTTCAAGGATGTTGGAAAGTTTGCAGTCTCGAAGAAACATTTTGCTCCTCCAGGCACCAGTTGGAAGGTTTTCTGTGTCCAATTAAGGTCTTGCAAGTCCCAGAAGTCAGCAGGCCCAGAGAATCCATTTCCTCACCTGAAATTCACCCAAAAGTACCAACAAGCTCTTGCTGCTCGGGATGAGGAGCTCTGGCTCAGGGAAGCTTCTGGAAATGGAGAACCGAGTCCTCAGACTCCTGTTTTAGTTATCAGCTTTTAAAACTAAATGATCCATATTGAGGGAATGTTAGTTTCCAACACTGTTTATGTTTCAGGGGGACAGGCTCACACCTCTACAGCAGGATGTTACCACACCACGCCCTCCACCTAAGCACCCATAATCCTCCACAGCATCCAGTGCTCCCATTGAAAGAGAAGCGTGTTCTTTGGACCCAGAGAAGCTACCTGGAAGGGTGAGGCATACATGCTAGCCTTTTCCATTCCCCGGCTCCCGGTCTGCTCTGTGGGGGCATCCCTGCGCTGAGTGCCCAGGGGAGCTGAGTCTCCCCAGCTTGGACCCCAACAGTCCAGCTTTCCCTGTCCAGCGGGAAAGCCAACCCATTCTCCTTTGCTTGGGCTTTTTAAAGCTGAAAGTGCCGTGTCCCCGGAGCCCCTTCTATTCCTGGCAAACCCGGCTGATTGGTCACCCTAGTGACAGGCCACCCACCAAACCCTCTCTGCCAGCTGGACTAGCTGAAGCAGCCCCACTGCCATTTGTTTACAAATGCTGAGGATTTAAAGGATGGGAATATGGAAAGTGGATATAAAGCTGCTGGAGGAAGGTGCTCTTGGCTATGGACTGGGGGTGAGGGGGGTGGGGGGGTGTAGGGAGGAGCTTTTCACCCTGGCTCATTCACTGTTTTCATCCCAATCCCTTCACAGTGGGGGTCTCGGAGGATTTCCAGGACTCGTGCCAACACTTACCTAGGTCTGGGCTGTCCCACCTCTGACTGCGAAGAGAGGGCGGAACCGCAGTAGCCAGCCTCTCCCACTGCTGAGCTTCCAGGCCCATCACCGGGCCCGGAGGCCAGAGCACAAGCTGCTGTCATCGTTTGCTCTGTCCCGCAGAGCCAACTTGAGCCGTGTCACTTGCATGCCCACCCAGGCTGCCACTCTGTCCCAGTTCAAGGTCAGTGGCTGAATTACTACCCTTTTGGTCTCCCTTCTCACAATCTTCTCCAGCTCCTCTGCGCCCCCCCCCCCCCCCTCGCCCCCTTCATTCTCCATCAGAGAGAAAACTAAGCAAAACAGGACATGTCGCTGC
>PVHY01010275.1:0-53662 GCA_004024945.1 Uropsilus gracilis | reverse complement strand
CAGAAGAACAGGGGGTTGACACTTTCATACCTATTCCCATCAGTCATTCACTGAGAGTCACTCACAGGCAATGCGTTCGTTCATGTGTTCCTGACACTGTGCATATGGACAGCCTTTCAGAGAAGGTCTTTCAGCTACGAGATACAGATTCTGAGGACCACGGTTTGATATGAGGCTTGAATGACTGTATTGACAATACTGACAATGCATAACCCTAGCATGGAGATATCGAAGCAAGAATCTATAGTTAAGAAGCCATGATTGGAAATATGTACTTTGGAGTCACTGGCAGATAATTTGAATTAAAATTTACGAAACTGGATATAATCACTTAGGAAAGAGGAGAAAAAGACTACACATTCAGGACCACATAGAAATAATAAAATCCATCCATAAAAGAAGCTCATAATGATAAAGGAGGAGCCAGAGAAAAGAGGAATTATGTGAATGTATATTTGGGTAACTAAGATTATTTGGCCATGAAATGAAAACTTAGTAAAGAGGTAAGAGAAGGTATCATTTGGGAGGAACAGCGGAAACGTGGACTCAAAACATCATCAAATTTAGGAACTAGAGGAAGTAAGCTAGAAATATAGAAAGCATATGTCAGGAGGTTGGCATCTGATGTAAGGCTAAACCAAGATAATTGAGCAAATATTCCAGGAGATCCTGAAATAGCACAGATTTAATGATGGATACTGAAAAAAATGCCTAAAGTGCTGGTCTACCTGCATTTTCCTTAAATGAAGGACTGGCCCAGAGTCAGTGGGCCATAGCAACGGTGAAAAACAGCGGGTGGTAGGGTCTGGTGTGGCTGGAGGATGCAGGGAGAAAAGAAGAAAGGCTTTAGAAAGGTAGTAAAAATTAGGAAAACACTCCTACAATTAAAAAGAACATGGAGCAAAAATAACTACCACTTGAAAGAAGGGTAGAGTGACAGCAGATCCACAGGAAATCCAACTCTCCAGAAGAGCAAAAAAGGAAAAGGAACATATTAAGAAATGCTGTGACTAAGGACATTTCCAAAGTTGCATGAATAAATGAGAATTAGGTGAAATGGAAATTCGAGGCGCTCACCATCACAGGCTGAGCTGTCTTCAGAAACTCCCCTGGCAAAATGTCGAACAATTAAGACTCACTTTGATTCTTTCCCTTCTCTCAAGAATCCAAGCAGAGGCCTATTCTGGCCATGGTATGATGTTTGAACTTAATTGTTTCATACCTACTGTCTAGATCTCTGTTTATAGTGAAAAGGTAAGTCCAAGAGTAGATATTCTGTAACAGCCAAGAAATAGAGGCCACGAATACTTAACTGTTTTCAATCTACATTGGATGCTGCTACAATCATCCTGTGGACATGTGTGTGTCCACATCTATGTGTGCACCAGCATCAAAATATTTCATTATTATTTTTCATCCTGTGGTAACTTCTTACATTGGGTTTTTCCAAGTCAGGACAACTAGAAGAGTTTGAATAGTCAAGTTGGTTGTGTGGTTGAACAGCAACCTCTTCAGTCAGTGTAGAGAAGTGCAGTTTCTGTATTAGCAAATTTTGATGGGGAGAGTCCTGATAAATCAACTGATACTCGAAGAGTATTTTTAACTTAGCAAAAGCAAAGCAAGAAGCCCAGTCAAAAGATGGGGAGAAGAACTGAAGAGGAACTACACATGGTGAACATTCACATGAAAAAATGCTCAATGTCAGGAGCAACCAGGGAAATGCAAATCAAAGCCACAATGAGATCCCACCTCACACCAGTGAGAATGGCCCACATCCAAAGAACGGGCAACAACAAGTGCTGGCAAGGATGTGGAGAGAAAGGAACACCTTACACTGCTGGTGGGAATGTAAACTGGTCCAGCCACTGTGGAAAGCTGTGTGGAGGACCCGCAAGCTAATGAACATGGAACTACCATTTGCCCAGCAATCGCTCTTCTGGGAATCTACCCAAAGGAGACCTCAATAATTATACAAAGGGACACCTCTACCCGGATGTTTACCGCAGCACCATTTATAACTGCAAGGACATGGAAGCAACCCAAATGTCTCAAAAGTCATGAATGGATAGAAAGAAGTGGTCTATATACACAATGGAATATTACTTATTACTTATCAATTAAAAATGACCAAATTGACTCATTTATGATAACATGGATGGACCTAGAAGAAATCATATTAGCAGAAACAAGTCAAAAAGAAAAAGACACCAAATGGTTTCACTGACATATGGGACACAGGGAAACAAGCAAAGGCCAGGAGGAAAAGTCAAAACGAACTAAAAAGTCAAACCAAACTAAAGTACACAGCTGGGGTTGGGGGGAGGTAGGTGGAAGTGTTCAGGGAGGGGAGGGGTGGGTGAACCCCGGGGATACAAAGAGGTGAAATATATATGTAAATAAATTATTTTTTAAAAAAGATATGGAAACAGAGTACATGAAAAATTACATGGTGCATATATATGCTATATATCTCAAAAAGATTTATATAAAACATATTTGCATATATATGAAAAGCAGATATGCAAACTGTAAATACATGAACAAAACAACAAACAAACAACAACGAAGACAGACAAAATAAGACATCCCGCTGTACCCGGGGACAGTCCACGAGGCCCACCGACTCCGTCACGGGGCCTGGGTGGCCAAAGTGGCACCAGCCCACACCACCCATAGCCTGCCCCAGCTCCTGCTGGAGGAGCCCCCAGGGCTCACCACCCAAGGGGGAAAAAGGAGTATTTTTAACTCTTTAAACTATCTCTTTGCTTCTCTCTGTTTTCTAACACAAGGACTCCAAGAAATGGCTCCCTTCGATGCAAATTCTCATTTCAAACTCTGTGCCTCCTCCACACCTCCATGCCTTAGTCCCATCAACTTTCCAGGAGCTTTTCTTTCAATATTCCTGCAGCTACTGCTCTAACCCAATAGGTGCCAATCAGTTCCAGGTTTTCTACACTTGGTAGCGGGTGTTTTCACCTTGACGTTGAACTTGTCTCCCACTTGACTGATGTTTGAATATTGATGCAGCTGCTAGAAGTATATTCCCAATCACATGGGATGTATTGTGGGAAACAGTTTTCTGTTTCCTACTTATGCAGCAGATCGAGGGAATGTGCAAGTTTCCTTGCTCTCCAGATTGACCTGCATTTTGGGGGAAGTCTGGAAAATATGTGAAGAGATATAGTTTATCCATTGTCCTGCAGGGAACAGAAGATCATCTTAATTTTAATGTCTGGAGATGCCAGGATTTTGTTAATATTTAAGTACCTCTTAAATCCTTGAAAATAAGAGATAGGGAAAGAGAGATGGTAATTTATAGCCAGACCTTTAGCAGATAAAACTCTCTTTAGTTAGAGAGTATAGACAGTTTTCTTTCTTCTCTCATTTACGTTTGATTTATCACTTGCTGCTTTAAACTGAGAAGAGGGCCAGGGTGATAAGCACAACCTCAGACCTTCCACTGTGTGTATTCTGTTTCTCTTTACCATTTTCCTCGTGGTTCATACCTCCCCTCGAACTCCACCTCCTACCCCTGAAGTCACAGATTCCTCAAGACACATTTTGTCAAACATTACTAGAATTTGGTTCTTATAAATCAATAAGTTGGTTTCAATAATCCAAAATAAAATGTAACATTTATCCACCTTCATATTTTATCATAAATAGTAACTACATGATCTATGCAATGAAGAGCCAATGGGAAACTTGAATAAAGCAGAAATGTTGTATTTATGTTTTAGAGATCACACTCTTGAAATTCTAACATAGAGCGAGAATGGAAAAATTCTCCTTTCAGTCAAAAAGACCAGGAAGATTAGAATCAGCAAGGACTTTGGCAAGGAGGTTCCCAGCTTCTCGGGGGTGACAATGACTGCTTTGCAAATGCCACCAGATATTTAGAAGACTTTCTCCTGAGGCACAGAGAGAAAGCACAAGTACAGAACCTTCAGGTCTTTCTCTGCCTGCTGGAGCATGAGAGATCTGAGGAGATGGTTTGAGATAGGGCCAACCTCATAAACAGCCATGAGAGCAAAGTCATGCCAAGCACATGGTCACTAACCTGATCAAAGAGCCTGCCCTCTCACACAACACGGCCCTGGTGACAGATTCAGAGCAGTGACTTTGCTGAAGTCTAGCTGTAAGCAGTGGTGACTGCAACAGGCTTCTGTTTTGCAGCAACCTAATTTCGGTACAGTCTCCTCACCTCCTTTCTCTCGGACTAAGTCATCGATGGGCTCTCTTTGACTTTCTTCTCTGAGTTTATCCTATGGTTATCAGTTTATCATGGGTCTTGAGGTTCTCCTATGGTTCCCGCAAGCTTTCTTCCAGCACTCTCTCTTTTTGTCTCTTTTTCATTGGAAAGTGCATGAAGCTTAACTGCTCCTAAGACTCTCATTTTTCTACATGTCTACAAGCTGCAATCAGGTCAAGAGACAGAATGGATAGTACAGGGTTTGGGGAAATTGAGAACTTAACTAGGCAAGTATCTTCTCTCTGGACCCAAGTATTTATAGACTTAGAAGAAATTTGTAAGATGAATCCCTTTATTTAATGTGTCAGTAATATATGCTAATATAACATAGAATTACAATTATATAGTTAATATAGTGATCAGTTAATATAACAGTAGTTGATCCTCTCAATGACCTATAAGTTTAAACTTTTCCTAAAGTCCAGACTTCTAGCAGAGGTTGAAGCTAGCTTTTGAATTCAGAGCTCACTGACTCGTATGAGTCATAAAATGTATAAATTTAGATCCAACACAACTACTTCGATGCATTCTTTCTGGTTGAATACATGTAAGTGACTGGAAAAAGGAACTTACCTAAGAAACAAAGACTTCAAAGTGGGAGAAATTGTTCTGTCCAAAGGGTGCAAAAAACTTTTATTAAACATTAACATGTTTCTGACTCATGCAAGGCAGTTCTGAATTCATGACTGTTCTCTTGCAATCCTGTCCCTTTGAATGATATATTGTAGGGGTGAAACGTTTTTATAAGTACCACCTGAGATCTTTCCTGGAGAGAACCCTGAATTCCTCTTTGCAGCCAGGACTACGACAGCTCACTAGTTGCGGTAGGAAAGCAAAGAGAATTTAATGATTTCCTTTCCATCTTTAAACCTTAGATCTGAATCCATGGAGACCACCATGTCCAAGTTTATAGAAAAGCACAGCCTTGGATAGTGGGTTCCTCGGGTTTGGAAAGGTGGCTGCTCAAGAGGCTACAAACAAACTGTCTCTGGCATTTTCACAGGCCTCACTGAAGCAGAACAATGGCTAACTTTCCCTGGGTGAACATATTGTTCCTGGTATTGTTCACTCTGGCACACATTGCTTCTTCAGGTAAGCAAACTTACGGGTTTTAGGGGAAAATATCTGATTTTCACTTAGCTGTAGGGAAGAAAATGAGTCTCTTGTGATGGGATATGTTTTGCTAAAATATAGGCCACTGGACTTGGTAAAGCAATTGGGTATTGCTAATTTTTTCTCCCCAAAAGGAAAAATCAAACATATTTTCTACATTGTGGATTTTCATCCTTATTGATACTTTGTTGCTCCAAAAGAAATCCTCTAGAGGACAGAAAATTGTAGTTTTTCACTGCAAGCAATATATTGCTTGAATCTGATTTTTCCAACAAAATGATGCACTTTTCATCTGATTTTTGAAGGGCTCAGATTATGATAACATAAAGGAAGCTTGTGAAGAACAAAAGCTTCTGTGTGATTAGTGTAGGGTCGATATGTATGCCTTCACAGTTGACTAAAGAAAAAAATGTAGCATAAAAAATCCATGTTACCTGTTATTTCAGACAAAATTATCACCTCCCCTCCCAAAGTTCCCAGAGCCTGGGAATACATTATTTTTTACATTGCTAAGTGTAGTATAGATGTGGTTTGAAAATATCATTCCTTTTCTCTTTTAACTTTGGAAGTTGCAAACTTTGGAGAACCTGAACTCCTAACAATGAGAGATCAGAAAAGAAGAACCCCAGTGGGTCTTTTCTTTGTTCATGGCACCACAGCCAACTGGTCAACCTCAGGCAACACCCACCCCCTCACCCCTCAAGCAGTCCTCACACAAGCCAGGTCAACAAATTCTTCAGTATCCCTAAGTCAAGGAACATGGGATTTTTCTCTCATCACTCTTAGTATCCTCTTTACTTCAACAGCTTAGCCAGCAAACAAGCCTAGAAACTTAATAAGAACAACCTGCTTTGCACATTATATGCACAACCCCAAGCAGTTTTTACTCTTTCTGCAGTAATACAACCAATTTATAAATGAAGTTAAGACTCTGAAAATGAAGGAAAAACATAAATGGATGCAAAGGTTGACAAAATAATACTACCCATGTATTCTCTTGTTAGAAATTCTTTTGCATACCTGTGTGATGGTGAATAATTAAATTATCTTCCTTTATTAATTCAGTAAATTTAGTGGGTGAAATCATATTAAGCAGAGAACTGCCACTTTTAACCTATTGTGCCTGTACTTTGATTGCAGGACTAACAAATCCACATGATTTTTCTAAATGGCCTAAGGTAAGTTTCATTTTCTCAGTTCTGAATTTTGATCCTGATCTGATCAGCCCTTGATACCAGAGACCTAAAATGCAGTCATACTAATGCAGAATGGGAGGTTCCTGTATGACCTTGGGTATGTACTTGAACCTCTCCAGGTTTACATTTGCTCCTAAAATAGCAAAACATTAAAATGTTTAGATACGCAGGTGATCATTGAAGGTAGTAACACCTGTCACAGGACACAAACAGTGGTGTACACAGGACTTATTCCCCACCTCAACACACAACTCCACTCTTACCTCTATTTGTGTCCTTCTCTCAAAAGTTCACAACCCTGTAAATATTACTACTTACATACACTCTGAGCAACTCACAAAGGATAATGATTTGCTGATACACAAAACATTGCATGCAGGGTTTGGTAACAAGAGGCTTGGATCTAACGTGTTCACGCCCACCAGAGTGAGGAAGTTTCATTTATGATTCAAACCAGTCACGTACAATCACAATATAATCTCACACTGGGGAACTTACACGATAAACATACAATTTTCAATGTCAGTAAAAGGGATGGTTTATGACCCCAAAAGAGGAGGTTCAGAAGAACACGGCAATGAGCTGCCGAGCTGATGCCCTTGCGAAATTAGCTCTCAGGAAGGGTCTACAATTTCTCCTGCCACAGATACCAACATCAGGAGAAGGTCAGAAAGCTCAGGGGCCTGACATCTAAAGTGTCTCAGTTAATCCAGTTGTTATAAACTCTTTTGCCTCCTTTCGTGGTAATGAATAAAGAATATCTGTCTTTATTCATGTCATTTAATTCAGTTTCTATATTTATAATACTTTGAATACTTTTCAATACTGGCTTTATATTTATAATACTGTCTTATTGGGGTCACCACCTGATAGTTTTATAAAGACTTGGTCTTCTGGCACGGTTGGGCTTCTCTCTACGCTTGCTTCATCTGTTTGTTTATCAATGCCAGAGGCGGCTTTCCAACTGACGACTGAAAGCACTCCTTCCCCACCGCCCTCACCTCTGCATGAATTGGAATTATTACCAATATAGGTAACAGGTTTAAAGTAGGATACACTAATGCTTCTAATTTCAAGAGATGATGGGGTGGATAAAGACACTGCCACCAGAGAAATAAAATTTCCTGGCCAAAGCCTAGAGCAGAATACTGCTTGAGAAAGACCAAGTGACCAGTTACATTTAGTATTTTGTCTCTGTGGAGTGGAAGAGACAGGTCAGGAATGGATGGGGAGAGATCTATGAAAGTTTATCCATCTGACTCTATAATATTTACAGCCACCATGTGAAATGTACTACCCGGTGGATCATCTTTATAAATCTAACTGTCCTGATATCACAGCATATATTTGTGGGACAGATGGCCACACGTATCAGAATGAGTGCTACCTTTGTTTGGCTCAGTGGTAAGTTCAAAATAAACTACTCTTACTTTTCTCTCTATCTCTTCACAGACATTTCAAATCACCTCAGCCAAGGAAGTGGGTTTATTGAGGCATGGGATTTTTAAAACATCACCTGTATATTGTTCACAGAACATTGGGGGTAGAACATTTGCTCTCGAGAGCAAAGAGAAAAATCCTTAAAGATTTAATTAAGGGAGCGAGTGAATTGGGCCAAAGGGGTCAATTGGAAGGTGGGAAGTGGAAGCTAGACATAAAGTCTATTGATGCTGAATTAATAATTTGCTGCCAGTACACTCTCGGCCAAGCTGAGTTCGGCTTCAACAAAGGGCTCACCAAAGCCTCTTCCAGACTTGATGCTGGAAACACCTACATAACTGATACCTAATTTGTCTCATACTCCGCTTCCCTAGAAATCAAACTGATTAAGAGAGAATTGGGATCCCAGGTGAACAACACTGTGCATTTACTTGACTACTCACTGTCTGACTTGGCCGATGATGCTAGCTTGCAAGGACACTCTTAATCAGGCGGGATCTTCTGAAGACATATAGGACTTTGCCAGGAGCTTATTTGAACACCCAAGTCTATTGCTGCTCACTCTCTACTGCATATCTTTCTTTGAGAAGAATGCTCTTGGGTTTACAGCATCATGTACCTGACTCATGAGGTTCATTGTAAGACTGAAAGAAGTAGGATTCAGAAGCTAGTCCAATAAAGGGAAGATTTGCTTGTCTTTAAGTACTAAACTCAGAGGGCGAGTGATAAGTCCTTTAGAGCAAAAGAATGCCAACTGAAAAATGTGAATTCACTAAGTTCCCACCAATGCTTTCCAAGAAATGTAAATGAGAATTCATGAATGTTAACCGTCTATCTAGTGTGACTAAATTACATTACCATTCCTTCATGACGTGTTTACCAATGCTTTGTCAGGCACAGAGTAGTTAGGTAAAACACTTGGAAGTATGTTCACAATGATTTCGCATAAGCCTTTCCCCACACTCTAGTATTTGTGTACTCGTCACTGCTAATAACAATATGAGATGGATCTACCTCCAATGACCTGGCTTCTGGAAAGTAGGTTAAGATAGGTTAAGGCAGACAGACAGGCTGGCAATAGCAAGCATCAACACAGAGTTACTGAAACAGGCTCCAGACCTTTGAGAAGTCTTACTTGGCAAAAGTAACATAAAATTAAATAAATACACATGTACAACAGGAAACAGCATTGGTTTCATGCAATGAAAATAATTTACTAAGTTTTGAAATGATTGACAGCATTTCCAGAATCAGATTTTATCTAAAAGTATGAGTTTCCGACTCAATGTTGAAAAACTGAACATTTTCTATAATGATCTGGATTCTCTGTGCAGGAGATAAACAGCTGCCTAGCAGTAGCTTCCAGCAACACAGGGTTTAGGTATTATAGCTAAGGTCACCCCTCCTGACTGTGAAGGTGACCCCATTCATTTCTCTGCATTACCCGCATGGTTTCTGCGAGCATTGAGATGTCAATGAGTGAAGTGAGTAGATCAGATAGACATAAAAAGTGAGTTCTATAAGGGGGTACAGAATGGGGAGTTTCTTGAAGGAAGTGAAGGCCAAACAATTCATTTCTTCTTAACTGTGACATTCAATTTTATCAGTTTCAGGCATATTATCTATCAGTATTTGCACAGAGTACATTGAGTGTTCTACTGAAAATCCAAATCCATCTTTCACCATACAATTGACCCCTTTTATCAGATTCACACAACTCTTTTTAGTCTTTCCTTATGGTAATTAATCATTGAGTCTTAGAGTCTAAAAGGCTATTTTAAAAGTTTTATTTAGGTCATTGCTTTGTTTCAATTGCTCTAAATACCATATAGAAGTGAAAGCATGTAGTGTTTGACTTTCTCTGATTTATTCACTTAATAATACCCTCTGAATCCCTATTTTTGTAGAAACCAGGATTTCCCCCCCTGTTTTTTTTTATAACTGAATTGCATTTCATTGTATGCATAGACCACAACTTCCTTACAATCATCTATCCATGGGGTTTTCTGGTGTTTCCACCAGAAATTAGCTATTGTGAATAGCATGAGGCAAAAAAGAAATAATGCAAGGCAGCCTGGACAACTTACACATGGCTAATCCCTTGAGAAAATAATTGAAATTGAGAAAGCACATAATGCTTTTAAGGAAATAATAAAGAGGAAAAAAAATACTTTGAAAGGCATGCTATGTATTTAGGGGAAAGTAATATTGAAAGGTGAAAGATAAGAGAGAAACTAGTCTTCTGAGAAACATACATTCCAGAGTAAAGTAACAGATCATAATCTTTGGACAATGTGACTTTAGTGAGAATGTGAGAAGTGCAAATTTCATGAAAGGGTGTGTATAGCATTATTGCTATGGTTTATCTTTACTTTTTGGTAGAAAATCTCATAGGCTTTTGTTGAATGGAAAGGTACTAAAATGAGATTGGGTTAGGAGTTGAAAGACTATTGACACCTTCTCAAAGCACTTTGAATAATCACAACACACACAATAATTGTTCACACTGTGTGGTGATGAACAAAATGGAAAGTGGGTGGGTGGAAAGCAGGAATTATAAAAGCAGTCCCCTTTCTTAGTACTTTCTTAGAAGTTAAGAGAATGTGAAGCAATGTTCAATTCCTTGTACTATTAACCCCTCTCTCTCTCTCTCTTTTTTTAGGGAACATGGTCAACATATTCAATTTAGAAAACATGGGAAATGTAAAAATGGGTAACAGCACGACACATACTTATTCCTTTAACTCTTTAATTTTCAAAATTATTTCCTTTAGAATTTGATGAGTAACACCCGTTTATGTTGCATCAAAATTTGGAACAAATTGGGGAACAAATAAAAGAGCTGAACTCATGGAAAGTCAGCTATCACATGTACTATGACTAGACATAATAATTAAAGAAGGGGTAGCTCTATTCATCTCTGCGTATTACTTATTTAAAATCAGCTTTCATTTTGCTTCTATTAAGTTTCAATTCTTCCAGGTCTCTCAAAAAATAATATATCCTAAAATATAAACCTTTTATTAATTTTGATCATCTCTTATAGCTTAACGCCATTTCATTAGTCTCACCTCTGCCTTAACAAAAATGATAAAGAAAAGTCCTCTCCCAAAAAGAAGAGTGGGAAGACAGAACCTTGGCTTCCATCATAATAAAAAAGGGAAGCCAGGGAAAATTTTCTCTTTTACCTTCACTAGAGACGATCTACAATTACTCTACTTTGGGGGGGAAGTAAAAGGATGGTTCAGAAATGCCTGATTTCTCTGTTGTACGTAAATCCCGTGCTTTTGGGACACAGATATGAACACACACTTGGTGATAATCGCACAGGGGTGTAAGCTGAGCATGGAAATCACCTTTCTAAGGTTTCTGATGAGAACGTGGGTGCTCCAGTGAAGAAAGGGGCACTTCTGAGACTAATTAGTCACGTTTAGTGAGCACACACACTGTGCCAAGAGCCATAAATGTTTCCTTTGCCTTACTGAAGAGGGAAAAATTTCTTTTCCCTCCTGGACTCTTTTGACTGGAAAGTAACTAAATGATTGTCTGCTGCATGAGAGGGAAGAAAACCAATAGGATTATGCATGTATCGATAGAGACGGGAGATTCCAAAACAGGTAAAGGAAAGTGTGGCTACCATCCTGGTCTGAGGGAAATCTAAAAACTAAATTTTAGTCCAAACAAACAAACCTAAATATTCTATAAAATGGTCCATAGAAAATATAAGCAAAATCCTTATGACTTTGGCCCAAGCAGCAATACAGGGAATAAAAAGGGGGTCTGAGACACCTTAGTCACAGGAAGAGAAGATCAAATATTTGGTAAAGAGTTGTTTTTCATACCGACCATTTTATGTGTGTGTTTGTAATTGTCTAAAGTGGCGTTCTCACTGTGTGAGGTGCTATCTCTCTGTGAGTTTCATTTGTGTTCCCTTGGCAATAAGATCCACACTCCAACAGTTGCCATTTTATTAATCTCTTGACTCCTAGGTACCTTTCCATCTTCCCTAGCTTTTCAACTCTAAGGATTTCTAGAATAACGTAGAGCCCACTCATCATTTCCCCAGGGACACCCGGGTTCTTTAGCTCTGATCTCCACTGTTGCTTGATTCCAGTCTCTTCTGAGGTCTCTTCTGTCAGCACACACAACACTTGCGATTGTGTTACTTTCCCAGTTACTCTTTTTCTCAAGAGTCTCTTGTCTCAATTGTCCCTTCTTTGACCATGACTTCAGTTTCCTCTTCTCCTCCATCAAACCGGTTCCTAGATTCCTGTCAATATCTAGGGTGACACCTTAGCTTTCTGCTCCTAAGCTCTCCCACCAGGTCAGATCCTTCGGTCTTCTGTGGCTCAGCCATCTGTTCTTGTCTCCTTGTCTTTGTCCAGTTATGTTCGTTAATTCTGTCATCTGTCTCCTGCGTGGCTCTTGTTCATGTAACTACTCCCTCCTTTCAAATGGCTTTAGTTCCTCACTTCCCACAGTTACCTGATGGAGGATCAGAGTTAAAGTTTGTTATTTGAATAAAGTTATTCAAATACATTTGAGTAACTGGAAATCTCATCAATTGTATTGATCTCTAAGTCCTTCCCACCCATATTGCTTCTTCACTGTTTTTTAACTGTTTCCATATCGATGTCTGTTCTCCTCCATCTTTATCCCATTAATTTCCTTCTGTTCGAATGAACAATCATCTTCTTGTCTCGTGTCCCCTTTGATTCTAAGTTTGGTGGTTTAGTTCGCTTCATGGTTTTTTTTTTGTCAACTACTATCACTGATCAGACCTATTTCCCTGCCACCCAAACTCACTGATTTCTTCCTCAGTTACCCTCACTCCTCTGTTTCTTCCCCATCAGAGCTGCAGTGTGTGAAAGCACACCCCTATTCTCTCGTGTATTTAAATCCACCCACATGGATTCCATCATTTCAGTCCTACTCATATTCTTCCACTTTTCTTACCTTCTTGATAAAATGTCCCTGAAGCTATAATTTCTGGCCTTGAAAAGCACCTGGGTGATCACGATGTGCCCGAGCTTTGCCAGAACTTGTCACAGCTGCCTCTCTCTTCACAGAAACGTTTATTTCTTTTTTAAAAAAAGTTTATTGATTACACACACATATATGTCTATATATGTATACACACAAAAGTACATATATGCACATATGTATAAATAAATATATCTAAAACATCATCGTCTGTCCCAAGCTTCTCCCATCACCCTATTAGCCGTGAATGATCTCAGACTTTTGTGCCTTCCTCTCCCCCATTTTCTCCCTCTCTTGCTCAGTTTTAGTTCTATATTCTTGGCAGTTTTATATTTTTCTTGTCTGTTTTTTTGCTTATTTTTCTTAACTCCCTTATATAAGTGAGACCATTCTATATTTCTCTTTTACTTTCTGGCTTATTTCCACTAAGACGATTCCTCCTAGCTCCATCCATGTTGCTGCAAATGACATAAGGTTGTCTTGATTGATGAATCAATCATCAATCAATCAATCATTGTCTTTGATTGATGAATAATATTCCATTGTGTACATAGACCGCAACTTTCGGATCCATTCATCTGTTTTGGGGCATTTGGGTTCTTTCCGTATCTTGGCAACTGTCAATAGGGCTGCAATAAATATGCATGTTCAGGTGTCCTTATGGATTAGTGTTTTTGTATCCTCTGGGTAGATTCCCAGTAGTGGGATTGTTGGGTTGAACCATCAACACTCACTAAGTTCAAGAAAATTTCCTTTCTTTAGTTCCCCTTTGCCTAATTATCCTCTTGTACCTTCAAGTACTTGAAACTTTAGCTGATTCTATTCCTCAGCATTTGAGTCCCCTAAAACTCTTCCTCACTTTTGCCTCTAGCTCCATCATTCATGTTTGCTCACCTCTTTTTCTTCCTGAATTCATCTTCCTATAACTTACGTCATGCTTTGCTTTGCTTCTAGTTGATGCTTAACATACACATCAGCATATTTCCAGGTTCATCTCCTGCTGTTAACCTCTGATTGGTTTTGTCTTGCTTATAGTTGATACTTGCACACTTACTTCCTGAGCTGCTCCTGATCTCAAGCCATGCTCATGCCCATTAGTAATCTCTGGCTGGAGTTAACCAAGCAGAAGGAATCGAGGCTTTTCTCTTCATATAACATTCACATGCCATTGCCCTCACTCCTGACCCAAATTCAGGAAACCCTAAAGCCACCCTCAGGTTCAGTAATTTGCTTGGAAGAGTCACATAACTCTGCAAGAGCTATTATACCAACAGTGACAGATTACCAGAAGCAAAGGGTCTGGATTTAAATCAACCAAGGAAAGAGTCTCATGGGAAAGTGTCAAGGAGAGACTTCCTTTGTTGGTGTCCTGTGAAGTCTGGATGTGTTGCTTTCCCATTGTGTGACAATATACATAAAGTATTGTAAACATATTCATGAAATTTTGGTGTCCATTGTCCTTATTGCTGTTTCGTGAATAAGCATGCGTAACATAAAAACAAAGAAAAGGGGAAACTGTAGAGTGGTTTGAAACAATAGTGAGTAATTCCTAGTGAGGATGCAATATCAGGTTGGTAAGCACCAATGAGGTTGAATTAAAATGAATAGCCCTGGTTTTTGCAAGGAAAGTAATTGGAAGCCAATACACTCATCAGGAGGGTGTGTCTTAATGAGTTCTGTTTTTAGACTGGGCTGGGGATACAATGCCGTAAGGAAATTAACAGGAAGTGTTTTGCAATACATAGGGATCATATAAGGAAGAACTGAGATGGGGCATAAGTTGTGAAATGGAGAAGAGGAAGAAGATTAAATTTGGTGCAGATACAGCAGGATTTACTATAATTACAAGCAGTTCACCTGAGTGATTATGGTGTCAGTTCTTAATTATTCTCCATGAGCTACTATTTGTGTTCATTATTTAAAAGTGTTGCTTTTAAAATCTAAAAAACAAGACATATGATTCCTCCCTCTAAATGGAGAATAATTAAGAACTGACACCAAATAAAGTCTATGATTTCCAAATAGAGTAAATGATATGAATCCTTTAAAACAGAGATCAAATCTGAAAGTTCCACTTCTCTCAGTCCCATACTCTCAGGTATTTGATGTAAGTTGGCTGGATGAGGTAATAAATGGGTCAGGCTCTCTAAAATAAGCAGTTACTATGGTTAAGGGATACCGAGGGGTACAGAAGGAAAGAAAAGTGTTGTCACATCTCGGGAGTGCAAGGACTTTGCAATAGGGATCAGAGACTGAGTGCAGGGACATAGCTGAGAGGAGAGATCTGTGTCGAGAAACTCCTTATTCGGAGCCCGGCAAGTGTCAGCTGTTGTCCGAGGGTCAGATGCAAAATAAGAAAGTCACAGTAGAGAACGTGCACTGAGTCGTGAAGGGCATAAGAGCTGCACCATTGAGAGGCTGCGTTCAAGAGAGCTGAAGTTAGATGATCTGAGTCAACCATCAGTCAGAAGAAGATGGAACGAGAGCTCAAAATTCTAGAGTACCCTGGATAAGAGCAGGGAGTGGACTGGTCATTGTAGAAAGGAATCACAGAACCTTCAAGAGAGGTCTACAGCTACCATGATTACATTATAGCGCTATATGCTTTAGGTGCTAGACATAGGAAAGCTTCGTTGTTAGGTATGGCACTGCCTTGTTC
Organism: Uropsilus gracilis; assembly: GCA_004024945.1. Taxonomy (NCBI): domain Eukaryota; kingdom Metazoa; phylum Chordata; class Mammalia; order Eulipotyphla; family Talpidae; genus Uropsilus; species Uropsilus gracilis. The sequence continues at coordinate 38,019 of PVHY01010275.1, read as the reverse complement.
CCTGGGAATGCAGCTATGTCATGTTACGTCAATCGTCACACGAGTAAAAACCAAGAGTGCAGAAACCAAGTAACCAAGTCGAAACCAAAATAACACTAGCTTCAATTTTATAAAAGAAAGAATATCTTTTAAAAATATAAGGAAAAAAAAGAAGTCCAAAGTGGGAGTCAGAAGTCTGCTTACACTGGGAAAAAGGTAGTGATGAATGAGAGTAGAGAGATGTGTCTTTCAAAAATCAAGGTCCTCTCCCTCAGCTGATTTGGGAAGGAGTAAAGTTTGGTTAAGAACAATGCTGCTGATCAGATACTCTTTTTTTTTTTTTTGGTCCCAGGCCAGGAATCTCTGAATGAAAAAGGTCTTTGGTGAAAGCGGACACATGCTAGGAGAAGAGGAACAGATTGGGCCCGGGAGTGAGCTGCAGCAACAGGTAGTCATGTCTCTAGGACACCCCTTAGACCAATGTCAAGGTTGTGGCCAAAGACTTGGGTAAGGAAAGAGAGAACATTTCTTTCACAGGGGATGAAGACTCCCCACTCTGAGCCTCAGATCAGGTTATGAGAAGCAAAATCTCTATTACAAGGATAATGTCATTAAATTAAAAAGTATTCAGTGAACCTACCCAAAAGAGACCTCAATACATACGCAAAGGGGCACCTGTACTCAGATGTTTACTGCAGCACTATTTATAACTGCAAGGACATGGAAACCACCCAAATGTCCCAAAACAGATGAATGGATGGAAAAGATGTGGTCTATATACACGATGGAATATTATTCATCAATGAAAAATGATAAATTTGATGAATCTGAGATAAGATGGATGGACCTAGAAGAAATCATGTTAGCAGAAACAAATAAGAAAGAAAAAGACAGAATCCAAATGGTTTCATGGTTTCACTAATATATGGGACATAGGAAAAACAAACAAAAGGCCAGGAGGAAAAGTCAAAACAAGCTAACAACCGAACTAAAATGCACAAGTGGGGGTGGGGAGATGGAAGGGAGTGGTCAGGGAGGGGAGGTGGTGGGTGAATCCTGGGGAATGTAAAGATGTGAACTATATGTAAATAAATTATTAAAAAATTTAAAAATAAAAATTATTTATTGTCTTAAATTACTTATAAATTATTATCAAATGAAATTAAAAATGTATAATTTCCCCCATAACACACAGCTGAATCTCTTCAAAGGTGATGAAAATTCAGCCAATTTTTCTGTTGCTAGTCACATCACTGGAGTGGACATCATGGTAACTATTACACAGATGAAAATAGTCCAAGTCTGAGGTGGAGGCCAACAGTGAGTCAAGTTTTCTCATTTCAAGAGCAGACCTTGCTCCTCATGTCTACACTCTTGTTTTCTAAGCATATGCTAATTGACAGATACGCCATCTTTGTCTACTCACCTCCAGCAACAGCTCACCACCCAGCTGGGAATTGTTTTCCATGTTGATTGGTGGCGGAAAACTTCTTTAGTTTAGGAAATGTTGATGCATGAAGCCTCTTCCTATCAAGCCTGAAGAAAGCTTCCTGCACTCAGCTCCCACACCTGCCATTCACTATCCCTTCACATGCATGTCAGGCCACTCTCATCCTCCCTAGTCCCATTTTCTTTCAACGACATGACCACCTCTTGCACAAAAGGCAGAGTATAGCTCTCTGGTTCAAATCTCAGACAGGAGCTGAATTCTATCCTCTGAACTGAAGAAGTGACGGCTTCCATCGTCTTTGCTTTTCAGTCCCTGATCATCCCAACTCCTGAATCATACCTGAACTCCCTCTGATTCCCTCTGGCCTTTCTGGTCCTGAACCTTTGTCTAAACCCTGCTCTTTCTACCTTCCTCCTCTGCTGTTCCTTGACAACTATCCACCCATTGGGCCTCCATGTTCTCTCACAAGACAGATATCTTCCCATTTCTCTCTTGCTCATCCTGGATCTCAAGCCGCCCTCCTTCTTCACCTAGGCCTCTCAAGCCTTCTCTCAGGGCTCCTTCCCGATGCCGGAGCCTTCCCTTCGTGGGTCAACCCTCGCAAATGTCTGCACACTCCGGACTCCTCACTCAGCGGCCTGACTTTGTTTCCCTGCGCCATGGTTTTGTGTGCAAAGCCTGAGGAGAAATGGAAGTTACTCCGGGGTGTGATTTCCCCTAAGGACTTTCCTCTTGCCCCCGTTTCTCTCCCTCTTCCGACTTCTGCCCGCGATCTGTCCAAAATCTGGTTCTGGGTTATAGCTGTGTCACCACATTTCTTTTCAAAAATTGGAAATTATGAAAAATTAGAAATTAATGCGTGACGATGGGCTCGGAGAAGCCGTGGTTCCCACCCTCTGTCAAGAGCCCAGAGGAATCGAATCTTCTCAAGAGAAACAAGGAAACGTCTAACGTCACTAGCCATTCCAACCTGGTGTAACAGGAGAAAGTCATTCCTCTACCCGTCTTAGATCCAGACAACAAGAGAAAACATACTGCAGGATGCATGCGTCTTCAGGGTTTTGACCCTTCCACCATCAGCTTCTATGACCAGCATCTGCCCCTGCCCATGACTGTACATGCCTGGCCCAGAGGTTGTGCACATGGGAGTGGGCTCCCCTGGCCTGGGAGGAGGTAAAGGGGCAGCGTCATCCTGGGAGGAGAGAACATGAAGAGAATGTGCAGAGGAGGTGAGAACGCAAGAGAGAGCCCAGGGAAAGAGTGCAAAGGTTCCTGGGGGTTTAGGGGCCTCACCTGCTTCTCAGCACCCCCGGCCCTGGCCCTGAACACACCAGTGGTTTTGCGTAACATGGAACCCCCTTATGGAAGTGAAGACTCAAAGAAGAGGCACAACGGAAATGCCTTTATTTTAGCTTGACTCTAGAGAGGAAACTGGAAAAGGAACGAAAATGTGCAGGCAAAATGACAGGAGACCAGAATTCCTGTTGACAAGGCCCTTGGGGACAGAATTCACTCAGGTGCCAAGACATCTTCCAGGGAAAGTGTTTGCTCTGCCGTCGGGGAGAAAGGGGGAGTTGAGAACATCTTTCTTGTGTTCACTGTTTCTCAAGTGTTCTTAGCTCAAATTAGCCCTTGTGTCAAGACAGGATAATTAGGGGCAGCATAGTCTCTTATCTGTCACTGCCAACTAATGAGTTGGAAGGGAAACTCATACCTCTTTCCCTGGAAATCAGGTTTAAAGAATTTCCCATGGTACCCGTGCAACATCTCTTAGTCTTTCAGCAGTACTGTCCTTAATATCTGAAGGTCACTCTTGTCCCTTCCTTGAAAATGCCATGCTTCCTTCACTAAAAACTTAAAACCTACCAGGCATGGTGACATGCACCTTTAATCCCAGCCTTGGAAGGCTGAGGCTAGGAATTGCTTGAGTCTATGGGTTAGAGACCACCCCGGGCAACATAGTGAGACCTAGTTTCAAAAACTAGTTGGGCGTGATGGCATGCACCTATAATCTCAGCCTTGAGAGGCTGCGACTAGGAATGACTTGAGCCTGCAAGTTTTGGGACTACCCCAGGCAACATAGGGAGACCAAGTCTCAAAAAAAAAAAAATCCTGAAACCTTTGAACACGTATCCACTCCTTTCCAATTCCACTTCTATGGAGTACACAGAACACCCACAAAAAAAAAAAAAAAAAAAAAAAAAAGAGGAAAACTTACTGAGAATTACTTACGTAGATTTCAGGCATGTTGTCTTATTGGATGAAGAAATTAGTCTAAAATACTGTGTTCTCCAAACTGTTTTGCTCACCACTTATTAACAAACTGCACACAATTCCCTTACTCAGGCTTCGCAGGGTACTAGTCACTCTTTGGGATTAAAGAGAAAACCCTTTCAGATCTTGTTTTACAACAGGAAATGTTGTATGTGCTCATATATACTTGGTGTATAAAATTTCAAGTCTTCAGATCTTTTTTAATGATGGTCATCTCCATTCTAGTTAAGAAATTTTAGACTATACATAAAATCCCTGAGGAACTTTCACTACCACTGATGTGTCCTACTGAAACAATATTGCATGAAGGAAAAAATATCAATTTCAATCTCTGATATTTTTCTATGAAAGTTGAAAGAATATGAGAAAGTGATGGAGGAGTGAATATACCATCACAGAGTGTAGATATATATATAGATATATCTATATATCTATATATAGATATATGTAGATATATCTATATCTATATCTATATCTATATATATATATATATATATATATATATCACTCTAGCCATGGATGTGTCTACTGAAACTCTTCATCGCCTTTCTATCAAGAACATTTCTATCAGGACTTCTGAGTCTTGATTTTAGTCCACAGTTTGTAATTTAACAATTAACTCTTCTGACATTTCTGGTGAGCTAGAACTATATTTTGTGCTTTTTTCCACTTAGAAGCTACTGATTTTAAGAAAAGCAATACTATGCAACAGTTAAAGTGATAAGGATAGAGTTTATGCAACTAATGCTGCTGCAATGAGAAAAAGCGTTCAGTGTGGGCTAAACTTCGATTTATGCAGAGATGGTGGATGTTTCAAAGGGAATGAGAGGAGGGTGGGAGGGAGAAAGGCAGTGGAGGTAGTGGAGCAGAGTGAGAGTCATAGAAGTAGAAATTTACAAGTCGTGGAAAGTGGGGGTTAATGTGAGTGGACCATCTGGGTTTGTTAACTGGTTCTTATTCAGGACAAAAATGCATCTGCATCTCTTATGTCTTTATGACAGAACGCAGTGAAGCTATTCCCATGGGGGTGTAAGAAGTGTAATGCCATGAATATTTGCCTGTTGGAGAGACAGGTCCCAGGTACTTGCAGGAAACACTTTGAGGTGGTAGATTTATAGATCAAAGGGCAGAGAAAAGATGTACAATTGCATGGACCACTTTAACATTTCTAAAGTATCCATTGAGAAAGGGGGTTGAGGACCCATTTGCCTGCCATTGGGTCTTAGCCATAACAAAGGGTAAGTTTTCCTAACAACATTGAGCTTTCTCGAGCAGGAATTTTAAGGGAAGTCTGAGCTGAGGTCACCATATAGATATGGTCTTCAGCTGCTTGAAATTATGTCAGTGTTCAAATCCATTTGTGTGTGTGTGTGTGTGGAGTGGGAGATGAAATTGCCCGTGCTAAGAAGCTGTCGTTTTATAGGTCAAGGCTGAGGGCTAGTTGGAGCAGTCGGACAAGTAAGAGGCTCACTAGAGTTTTGTGGAGAGAGTCTGCAAAAGCGAAACTTGAAGAAGTGAACTAAACCCAAGATGCATTGATGAGAGCCTAATTCAGGTAGAGTTACAGACTTACAGAGCTGGAGTGAGAGATCAGAGGCTATATCTCTGAATCTCTCCATGATATTCCCAAAAGGCTAGCATCTGCAGGGATTTCTCACTCCACCGTGGAATGTGGGAATTTTGCTCCCTGGTGAAGCATGAGTATCATGGTAGGTTCTGATTGTTGGCCAAGTTCTGCTAACCTAGAATCTACACCAACATATTTGATGTTTTCAACCATTAAAGTCCTTATGACAAAACTGAAAGGATGTATTTTCTTCTTCCGATTAAGACTAGAAATGAATTATCTCTTGTATTCAACACATGCTCAAATTTCTTTTCTCTAGGAAAAAGAAAGAACCATAAGATACTTGCACTATTTCTCAAGTTCTACTATCAATATTCTTTCTAGTCTGGCCATCTAAATGTTCCATTTAGATAGTACTCATCTTAAAGTATAACCTTTAAGATATAGCCTTAATTAATAATACTTTTTGTTTAACTGATGAATTTTTTGGCAGATCATATCTAGAGTGTTCTACAGTTCTAGACTCAGTTTCTTGTTGAAGCTAAATCCAACCTACAGGTAGATTATACTAGACTGTTCTAGAGTTCTAGATTCTGCTTCTTGTTGAAGTTAAATTCAACCCAAGGTTAAATGATTTCAAGTTCCAGTGAGATAAGTTCTATTTCTTTTTAAATTCATTAATGTGAAATAGATTTACTCAAATGCTGAATGAATTCTATATCATACTACCTTTTGATCAATGATGTAGAATCTTAGAACTATTTGTCCATTTAATTTGAGTAATTTCTAGTCTGTTCAATGCGTGGTTCCCAGTGCCAGGAAACAAGATGGGCAAGAAGCTGTTCTTGTGGAACCTGTATTCTGGTGTTGAGATGTGAATAACACACAACTAAAGAAAGAAACAAGCCTTGTTCTTAGGTTGCCATGGATACTGGGATGAAAATGAGTAACAGGTGATATAATAAGTGAGGTGTACAATATTTCAACAAATGAACACACTAAGTCAGTATTTGGGACCATGAAGTCCTAACGCAGACTCTAGTGAAATCACCAGAAGCTTTTAAGAGAAAATAAGAAACATGGTGAAATGGAATAAGCATTTTAATATCTTAATATTTATTTAAAAAAAATTTATTCAACTTCAGCTTATAACATTATATAGGTTTCAGGTATACAGTATTAAAAGTTGGTACAGGTATGTACCACATTACAATCTCTACTAAAAGTCTAGTTTTTCATCCTTCACCTCCTTGTATTAATTTTTGTCCCAGCCCAAACTCTTTTCCTTGTTGGTGACCACTATTTTGTTCTCACAATCTATAATTATGTTTTTTTCTTTTGTCTTGTTTGTTCATTTGTGAAGAGTTTATTTTTTTAATAAATCATTTATGTATAGATTTCACATCATTGTAATCTCAGGGATTCACCACTCCCTCCCGCACTCCCCCAGTGAAAAGAGAGTTTAAAGAAGAAAAAATTATAGTAAAGAATTTTCCTATCCAACCTCACATGAATTCAATACAAAATATGTCTAATTTTGTACAAATCATAAAATATATAGACCAGAGCATGACTGGTTGACCAGTTGACTATCTTAAGGGGAGGAATCAGTCACTGTAAGTAATACTGGAATTGGGAGAGAAGGGAATCCCTACCAGGCTGATGTACTCACAGCCATCCTATGAGCTACTCTCTAGACTAATTCATGATCCTCTGCCTCTCCCAAACTGGCTCCTTCTCATCATTCAGGCTCTGAGAAGCCTTCTCCAATCACCAATGTCATTTCTCCCCTATTTCCAAGTCATTTTCTATCCTAAGACCATGATATAGTTTCTTTTAAATACTTAAAACCTGAAATTGCAATTGCATTTTCATCTTTTTTCTTCACTATGAGAAAATAAGATGCACAAAGTAGAGTCTGTACCTCCAGGGAGGGTAACCCAGCCTGAAAAAGGGGAGGAAAATAGTAAAGTTGACTCATGACTTGTGTTTCATGGTTACCAAGTAATGTGATGGTAACTGTGTCAAGGTAGGCAGGGCCTGCAGGATTATCCTGGAAGGAAACAGTAATGAGACTGATCTATATCATCTAAAGGAAAAAGACCTTGATGAGACTCTCTAGAGCTGCCGCTACACAGATGGAGGAATATGCTTGCCAAGAACCAGTCCATCCTCTTGGGCTCCTTTGTGAGATCCAGGCTTTCTGGAGCCACACAGATGTAGAGTTCTGTTCAACATGGCAATGATCTACAAAGAACGAACTTCTGAGAGGGTGAGCAGACCTAAATCAGTCATTTTCCTCACTAACAAGTTTCTGTCCTGGACATTATGGGCAACAGGAGTGGATTGCTACTTCTTAATGTCCAAGGATAAGTCACTGCCCCTTTGGATGTTATCAGGTCTTCTGTAAAAGAATATGTAAATTGTGGCAAACTAAGTTTGGGGGAGATTCAGCTAATTAAACTGAAAAAATTCCTACACTGTGGAAACTTTCATAAAGCCTTTAATCAAGTGCACGATGAATCCCCCCAAAGAAACAGCATATTCATGGTTTCCTGAGTTTGGCTGACCAGGGAATCCTTTGTCCAAGATTACTAGCTAACATTTTGAGGAATACTGGTATCTTGAGGCTCAAAGGTGTCTGTTTCTCTGCGTGAAGAGGAGATGGATCTGGTTGACAGAGGGAGCAGCGAATGGGTCGAAATGTTGTAGACTGAATTGTTGAAGCCCTAATTGCTAGTGACCCTGTATTTAGAGATGGTGCTTTTCAAGGGGATAATTCAAGTTCAATGAGGTTATAGAGGGAGTGCCCTGTCAATCCAACTGTGACCTGGTTAGATGAGGGAGAGAACCAGGGGTTACACACACAGAGGGAACCATGTGAGGACCCAGGAAGAAGGTTGCTATCTGCAAGCTGAAGAGAGAGGCCTCAGGAAAAGTCAGCCTGCTGCACCTTGACCTTGAACAAAAGCCTCCAGAGCTGTGGGGAAATTGTTTTCTGCTGTCTAAACCCCCTGTTATCTGCTGCTATTTTGTTCTGAGAGATGAAGCGCACCAACATGTTTGCTATTGTTGAGTGACTCAAGTAGCAAGTGCCCTATTCAGCACTAGCACAGGAGACATGATTTTACTACAAAGAGCTGCACTATGTATTTTCATAATAGGATGTGTGTGTGTGTGTGTTCAATCTAGATTCAGAAGCTGTGACGACCTAGGAACAACATGAGCCAACAGGAACAGTGATTGCTGTTCATTGAAATCATCACGTCCCATTATTGGAACTACTTAGTCATTCAAAGAAAATTGAATATAATCAAAGCATCAGTTGCCTGGATGAACTCAGTCCCTGTGGCCATGTGAGAGGAGCCAGGCCCTGCAGACTTAAATATCTGTACGTTGAGGTGACTGAGATCCAGTGCACAGAAAGGCATGTGTGGAGGTTATGGCCAACAGACTGGAGTGTGAAGAGAAGACGGGGGGGAAGAGGAAAGAGGAGGGCTAGACCTGTCGCAGCCAGATCTGTGTCACTGATCTTAAAACTCTCAGAAGACAGTGCCCCAGATTCCTGGAATCTACCCAAAGGAGACCTCAATACTTAGACAAAGGGACACCTGGGCTCGGATGTTTATTGCAGTGCTATTTATAATCGCAAGGACTTGGAAACAACCTAAATGCCCCGAGACAGATGACTGGATGAAAAAGCTGTGGTCCATATACACAGTGGAATATTTTTTGCCAATTAAAAATGACAAATTGGATGAATTTGAGATAACATGGATGGACCTAGAAGAAATCATACGAGCAGAACAAGTCAGAAAGAAAAAGACAGAAAGCAAATGGTCTCGCTAATATATGGGACATAGGAAAAACAAGCAAAAGGCCAAGAGGAAAAGTCAAAACAGGCTAACAGCCAAACTAAAGTACAGCTTGGGGTTGGGGATTAAGAGGGGAGATGGGAAGGAGGGGGGTTGAGAGGGGAGATGGGAGGCAGCAGTCAGGAGAGGGGGGTGGTGGGTGAACCCCTGGGAATACAAAGATGTGAAATATATATATATGTGTGTAAAATATTTAATAAATAAAAAAGATGACAGTGTTAAGGGTGCTGGATGGGATGTGTGCTGGGTGCAAAGGAAGAAGTCCAGAGGCTGGAAGTGGCTGGTGCAGCAATTGGGAGGGAAAATCAGAATCAAGCAGGAAATTCTAATTTCTTCTCACCAATCCAGTTGAGCTGATATATCGGTTGCATGTATTGCTGAGGAGGAATTTTTAGCTTGAGAAGCTGGAGCACCGAGGCAGGCAAGTCTGAGGAGATCTCAGGGAAGCAGAGGGCTCAGTGGTGGGGGGGGAACAGCCTGGCACAGCCTGGCACCCGAGAAACCTGGTAGGAGGGGGAGGCGAGGAGCACTTAGCTCCTGACTCTTAATCACCCCCTCACCTGAGACCCTCTTCAGGTCAAACAACAACCTTGTCTGCAAATACAATGCACTGAGACCCAGTACTCAGCTGCCTCTGCCAAGTCCCTGAACACATCTGCTGCCCCTCCTGACTGCCCCAACCGGCCAGTTTTACTCTGACTATCCATTTCCCACTGAGTCTAGATCTTTCTATTAGATTTGTATTTTTACAATTTTTTTGCAGTCCCACTGGTTTGCATTGTTGCTAGTATTTTGGAAGCATAGGATCTCCCTGCTCAGATGCAGTGATTAAAAAACATTGATTCTTTTTTTATTAAATACTTTATTTATATATATTTCATATCTTTGTATTCCCTGGGGATCACCCACCACATCCCCACCCTAATCACTCTCACCCATCCATTCCCTCCCCCACCCCCACAGTTGTATACTTTAGTGTGGTTGTTATCTTGTTTTGACTTTTCCTCCTGGCCTTTTGGTTTTTGTTCTATGTCCCATATATTAGCGAAACATTAGGTTTCTGTGTTTTTCTTGCTGACTTGTTTCTGTTCATATGATTCCTTCTAGGTCCATCCATGTTATCTCAAAATCATCAAACTTGTCATTTTTAATTGATGAGTGATATTCCATTGTGTATCTAGACCACAGTTTTTCCATCTATTCACCTGTTTTTGGACATTTGCATTACTTCCATGTCCTTGCAGTTATAAATACTGCTGCGGCAAACATCTGAATACAGAGGTCCCTTTGTCTAAATATTGAGGTCTCCTTTGGGAAGATTCCCAGAAGAGCAAGGCCTGGCTCAAATGGTAGTTCCATTTTCATTAGTTTGAGGGTCCCCCACACAGCTTTCCACAGTGGCTGAACCAGTTTACATTCCCACCAGCAGTGTAAGATGCTCCTTTCTCTCCACATCCTCACCAATATTTGTTTTTTTTTTATTCATGTGGGTCATTCTTACTGGTATAAGGTGGTAGTACATGAGTTCTTTATGGATATTTGTTATCAGACCCTTATCAAAAATTTTTCCCATTTGTTGGGTTTCTTTTTGTTTTGTCTGTTGTCTCTTTTACTACACAGAAGCTTTTTACTTCGACATAATCCCAGCTGTTCATGTTTTCCTTCATTGTTTTCCTTCATTTTTTTTTGCCAGCTGTAGATGTGTTCAAAAATGGATTTCTGAAGTGTAATTCATGAAAAGTTTTGCCCAAGTTTTCCTCTACATATTTTATGGTTTCAGGTTTTACATAAAAAGAAACATTGATTCTTAATCTAAACTTACCATTTCATTAAGTCCCTGTTGCCTCAGCTATGTAACAGGAAGACATGCATTAACTCATGGGCTATATAACAAGATAACATGATCCATCTCATAAACTTATTGTGTCTCATTTAAATATTTATGTTGTAAGTTCTGGTCTTTCTTTTACATTAACTTTTATTTGAATATTACATTATACATTATATTAGTTTTGGACGTGCTTGATTATAAAGCAACTTTGCATGGACCACATCAAGTCCATCAATAAAAGTCCAGTTCTACCCTTCAGTTGACCCTTTTTTATTACATTGACCCCCCTTACTACCTCCAATGCTGGTAACCGCTAATTGATTTTTTCACTGATTGTAGATATATTTTCTTACACTGTTGTGTGTCTCAAATTTTCCTACCATCACATCACCTGTGAACTGACATTCTTTGCACTTGTGCTCATCCTTCCTCGGAATTCTCCTCCCTCCCTCTACCTTTCTGTATGCTTCAGTTCAGTTACCATTAATTGATTTTATAGTCTAAACATGTTTGCTTATTTAGCTCTAAATGAGCTCACATAGACAGTAGGCATAGCACAGTTCTAGCACAGAACCAAAGCTTAGCATGTGGTTCGTTTTCTTATTATGACTTTTCCTTGCTCGCCCTTATCTGCATCTATATATTACCCGTGTGTGTGCTGCCAATTTCCCCATTTCCCTTCATCTGACTTCTTTAAGACTCCCCCCCTTTCAACATATTCTCTCATCTGCTCTAACCTTCCAAAGGGATTCCCTCCTCTTCCCCGTGGCATCCTAACTCCTTTGGGGAAGTTAGCCCAACACTCTCAAACTTTTCTCAAACTTTTCTCATTCCATTTTCTTATTCCTGCATGAATTCTAGCTGCCTTCCCTAGACTAGAAGTGCAGTCACAGTGACTCTCTGACAAGGTCTAGGGCACCTCCCAACCCCTAAACATCATTGCAGGTATAAGTAACTGCCAAACTAAAGCCCAAGCACAACAACTTTTATCTACACAGGCTACATCTTTCACTCCCTAAGAAATTTCCATAATTTGTGTTTACAGGCTCAGTGTGTAGCCTGTAAACATCAGCCAGAACCCAAAGCCTCCCCATGCCTGCCCCCCGACCTCCCTCGCTTTTCCAAATCCAAAGGCCTTTGTCTCTCCCCATCTTTCATCGACTTTATCTCTGGATCCACCTTGGTTTCATTATCTCAACTCCACCCTTGAGAAATGAAGCCTGGCCCTTTACCTACAAGCCACAAGCCTTCATAAACAATTCCTCATATTTCTAAACCTACTAAGTCCATATTTTGCTTGAACCTTAATTGCCAACACTGCACATAGTTTTGTCAGAATCGTTTGAATCACTTAACTCTTTCCCATGCCTAGCAGGTTTTTTGCCCTCCCCACTTCACCCTACACATGTCTCTGTTATCTCCAATCTCTGGCTATAAAACCACCTTTTCCCATATCTCAATGTGATGATGTATTTGGGGGATGGGCGTGCCAAAATCTATTGTTAATTTTGCTTATTGAACATTTTATATGGATTGTTGTCTATGTGACGTGCTCCATTTTGGCCTGTGACAAATATTCTCCAGCTCCCAAACCAACCCTATTCTTTCACTGCAAAGGGCAAACCTACAACCTCATATTCAGAGACATTCTTCCCATGTCTCTTTCAATGGATTCCTCTTTATGCTTCTTCCTCTCCTTTTCGAGATGTTCCTTCTCCACATTCATCTACTCCTCTCCAACTCCTGTATCACAGGGGATGGTATTACACCATTTGTGCCTAATCTTATTTCTTACTTTCTGTGCTCCTTTAATCAGGTGTATACTTTTCTTCTTCTGTTTGACATTAAGAAATATTCAGTCTATCCTCGATTTTGCTGAAGGCTCAGCTTCTTTCGTTGCCCTTTTCACAAAGTGTAATTCCATTCTTCTACTTCATCCTTACCACTTTGTTGCCTACTCTTCTTATGTTTACTCTACACTCTCTATTTTCTTTTGTTTCCAACAACAAAGATACCTTTCCTTGAAACAAAATCACCTTTTCTCAGTGGTTATTCTCTCCAAACTCTCGTGGCAACCAATAAAACTGATCACTAACTCTTTACATGAACATTTACTTACCTTCTTTTCCATGACTTAACACATAACCACTCTACAGCAGTCACCCCCATTCATCGGCATCATGATCTTGGGAATATTATTTAAGTTCTCTGAGTCGGAACTTACTCACTGAAGAAAATTGGGGTAAATTGAAGTAATAAAAATTCTTTCCTCACCAAGTTGTTATGAAATCGCATTCTATATCATGAGCTACTTTAAATTAAACTCTAGTCATGATCCTGGAACTTTGATACATGTATATGAACATAAAAACATACACATGCCATAAAAATTAATATGTAATATGAAATATAGCTAAACTCATTTAACTCTCTATATTACTCTGTGAACCAAGATTATCTCTATAGTACAGATGCAGAAGCTAAAAATATATAGTTTAACCTATGTCAGTCACTGAGTCAATATTTATTGGAAGAGAGATTTCAAATAAGATTCAAGGATTCAACATGCATATTCTTAACTATGAGATTATATGCCCTAGAAAAATATATGAGTTGAAATGTGTATGTCATTTCCATTAGTTCAGCACCTTTTTTTAAAAGATGTGTTTCAGAATTTAAAGAAATGTGACAAGCAAGGGACAGGTTTTTCATACTTTTGTCCTTAAGCCTAGTAGACAACAAAAATTGAAACAACGCAGTTTGTAATCTAAGGTCAGCATCTAGAGTAGAAAACTTTTGCTAGTTAGATAATAATAATAATAATAATAACTATTATTAATAATAATAACAATAATAATAACTATTATTATTGTGTACTATTATTAATTATTAATTATTAATATGTACACATATTATTATGTGTACTATTGCACACATTGCACTTTGGGGATAGACTTTCATAAAAATGACTCCAATTTTATGAACTCTGGTGGGGTTAAGAAGTCTCAGGAGGGATGAAATTAGGACTCTGGGTAAGTCTTTGTATTTTGCCCAATGTTGCCACAGTTCTTTACCTACCAGTCTTCAAGAGACAAGGCAAAATCATACTCCATAACCTTTAAATTTGGGCCGATCACAATGGTGAGGGAAAATGAAGGTGGTGATGGAATATTTAATTACTAAAACTGAATACTTTTAGTCTTGTAGAATACATTTTCATCATTTAGAATATTTCTGGACTGGAATGTTTAATTAGTAAGAAGGAAAATCCTCAAAAGCATTGACCACTTTAGCTCGACAGTGAACAATATTCCAAATAGTGTTTACTGAGACTGATTGGTACCATCAGGGTCACCTTACACATGGAGCTTGCATGAGAAATAAACTTATCTCTTTAATTTATTTGAGTTAATTCATCCATTAACATGTTTGTTCTCTGTTGAGGCATCCTTGGCTATAATGCTGCACCTGTTTCAGGAGCACAGACCCACATTTTGGCAAATGTCTGGTACCACTAATGCTCTATTAACCTTCCACCACTGCCTCTTTGCTCCCACTCCTCCCCACCCCCTTTGGTAGCCTCAGTTCTGTTGTCAGAATCCAGGGAGTTGTCTTTATTGTTTGTTCACTTTGTTTCCTTCTATGCCACATGAGTAAAACCTATGTGGTATTTGTCTTTCTCCTCTGACTTATTGCACTCAGTCTAATCCCCGCCAAGTCCATGCATGTTTAGAAAACGGCAAGGTTTCATCCTTTTCCTTTTAATAACTGAATAGAACACACACACACACGCACACACATAGCCAGCTGGAAAAGATGTCCATCAGTACGTATTGTAAAGGAAATGCAAAGTAAAGCCATAATGAGATGGCTTTACCTCAGACCTGAGAGATGGTCTACATCAAAAAGTCTAAAAACTATAATTATTGGCAAGAATGTGGAGAAAATGCACCCTCTTCCTCAGTTGGTAGGTATGTAAATTGGTGCAGCCTCATGGAAAATAGAATAGAGATTCCTCAGAATGTTCAAAATCTATCTTATGCTCCAGCAGTTCGGCTTCTAGAAATCTCAACAAAGAATAACCCAAATTCAAAAGATAATGAACCTTCTTTGCAGCACTGTTTACACTGATCAAGCTACGGGAATAATGCACATGCCCATCAAGAGGTGATGGGCAGGAGAAGATGTGTTACATGAATTTTTATTGTTTTAAGTCACAGGCTATTTGAGGTTAAGTGTAACCACAACATAACCAGCTCTTTCTGACCAACCCAGGTTCACAGCAAATAAATAAACCCAAGATCACACAGCTGAAAGATCTCAATACTCTTCTCCAGGCCTCGTGAGAGTTAAAGTCACTACTCCTTCCTCTAAGCCCTAGCTTGCTTGAAAGGTTCATTCCCTCAAAAATAAAGCATAGTTTACTAGGAATCAAACTCTAAACAGACTATAAAACAGTTCCAATCTGTCTACCTTGGGTTTCATATTCTCTACTTTGATGAAAGTAAAGAAGCCCACAAATTCCATGCACTGAAGCACTGAACCCGCGTGACTATCGTTCTGCTCTGCGGAGCTTAGACATTTAAGCAGCAGCCTTCATCTCGGGCAGGAAAACACTTCTCACCTCCAATGACCAACTTGTTGATCAAAAAGCAAGAACAATTAAGCCGCAAGGGCTGCAACACCACCCAGGGTGTGACTTTGTGTTTCTGAATCCTGAGGATGAGCTCACAGGGAAGGCGGAGAGGCCAAGCATTGTCCTATAAATGTGACCCTCTCTGGGGCACGCCACGCTGCCAGCCTCCTGAGCGGTCTGCTTGCCCAGCCTCTCCACCATGCAGAGCCCCGGGCAGCTCCTTCTGCTCTGTACATGCACAGTGCTCCTTCTCTGCAGCAGCTCAGGTAAGTTCAGGGCCGATAACGTCCCATCCAGACATTTGACTTGTTCCCCACAGAACAGCTTTTCCTGAGACATGAGCTTCTGCGTGAAACACCCGATGCTGTGGCTTTCCAGTGTCCCAGAAGCCTGGGCTGGGAGGTGGGAGCACAGTCTTGGGGGTGTGGGAGGAGGACTTGGGTCTAGTGGTTTCTTGTTCAAGAATGTTTATCTCCATTCGTGGAGCAAAAACATTAGCTCCTTCCTGGCTGAGCCTGCCATTGAGATAAGGGCTCCAGATGCGGTTGGTGTTATTAGCTGCCCTTCCTCCTGGTAGAGATGCAGCAACCTTGACTCTCTCCAAACCAATCCAGGAGGATCAAAGCAAAGGACAGTTTTCCAAAACTGTCAAATTAACAGTCCTTACTACGGTAGCAATTACTTAAATAAAATGAGATGCTAAAAGCTTGAAGGCATTCAAGCCCATTCCTATGATACCCCTGAGAAGGCTGCCAGAGATGGGCGGGAGGGTCTCAGGGAGTGTGACCCCAAAATTCCCTGCTGTCTCTGACTTTGAACTATTGTCAAAGACGCGATGAGCTGCAGAAAACGCCCCGTGGTCAATAACGTGACGCGATGGGAAAAAACTCTCCTACTGAACCCAGGCTCCCCCATCCTCCTGATCCTCTCAGCAAATAGCCAGTTTATCTGCTGATGGTGACACCTGGAGAGTTACTGCTGAAGTAACGCCACCTCACTCTGCAGGACGGAGCTTCTACTACTAAATCAGTCATGGCTTTGCTTCCTTTTCAACATGTTCATCTCTATCTCTCTTTCAGAGGCCGCCAGCCTACCGTTAGCCACAGTGAGTATCTTGACTTACATTTTAACCTCAAATCCTACTGAACTAACAAACACTGAGACGCGTGGAAGATGAATTTAGTATGTTTGGGGCGGGGCTTAAAAAGGGGGGGAGACACAGATGGAGAAATTACTTCTGTTTTCGGAAAGGCGGTGGGAAGGCAAATAAATAAGCACAGCTTAGGAGAGTGAAAGGTGAGAGAAAGGACTTTCAACTAAAGGCTGTGGTGTCTTCTTGGAAGGAACAGTATGGGTGGTGCAGGATGTTCACTGTACGGGTGCTGTATTCAAACCTCAACCCTCTACTAACGGTTGCGATACGCAAGTTCTTTCTTTTGAAACCTTGAATCGCTCCTGCTGTGAGTAGCGGTCATAGCAGTACCTACCCTGTCCATTTGTCCTGAAGATTAAACAACGAGAAATGATGCAAGATTGAAGTTCAAGGCTTGGCATAGACCTTCTCGGAAGTGGCTATAACTGTGTACATGAGTGATAATGCAAAGGGCCGGTAGTGCTAATATCTGCAGTGGTTATATGGTCACTGAAAGAAGTGGCCACAGCGGCTCTGGAAGACTTGAACTAGGACCTCCAGGACAGTGTCTTGCTCCTTACCTAAGAGTTCATGGCAGCAGAGTGCGAGGGGCAGAGAAAAGGGGAACGTTCTTTTTTGTCTGTCGCAGATGGACTGCAGCATCTATAAGAAGTACCCGGTGGTGGCCATCCCTTGCCCCATCACGAACATGCCCGTGTGCGGCACTGACTACGTCACCTACGGAAATGAATGCCACTTGTGCATTGAACACCTGTGAGTAGCTCTTGGGGATGAAAAACTATTTCTACCATAGAAAAAGAAGCTTCCTTCCTGCAGACCTCAGCCTTCCATGAGTCTCTAACTCTTCATCAACTAGACCTAGTCCAGGAGCAGTTGGAGACGATGGCAAATTGACTTCTTCAAAGTTATTCGAGGGTTATTCTAGCTATTCCAAGTGCTCTGCCAGCTTGGAGTAGTCTCTTCATCACAGAACCCTCAGTTCCTATCAACTGAAGGAGTCAAAATGATGTCAGCATCTTAAAATTGCTGTTCCCAGAGCCCAGAAGCCCTGTCCAGACAAGGCAGGAGTCACCAAAAGGGTGAGGCCAGCATTGGAGACGGTCTCTCACCCCAAGTTCAACTTCTGATTTTTCCCAGTGGGATTCCATACCTGTCTCATTTAAAGGAAAATTCCTTAACTCAACACTAAATACAAATATTCAGTACTAAATACAGATACCATATGACTTAAGAGAGACTTAGTGACCATAATACAGTTGGATCCTTGGACAAAGGATGGCTAGAAACTCGTTGCCCCTCTAGATCTCCTACTGGCTCTATAGATCTGCAACTTCAACATTGGGGGAAAAGGTTCTCATAACATTTCTGACTTTTCTCTAAAAGGGGAGGATGCAAGCTGCTAGTTCTCAAACCAGCCTCCCACGGCCATGTCCGTTCGGGTATTTTCTTTGGCCCCGTTGGTTTGACAGATAGCTCTGTTTGGTGCAGTGCTAGCAATTCAGCGCTTCCTTTCTTGCACCAAATTCACATCCCTATTGTTAAGTGTCTTTTAGACCACTGCATTTGGGTTACTTCTCTCAGATCTTGGGTGTTTCCTTTTTATGATTCCCTTAGCCAGAGAGAAATATCAGACCAGGCCTGAAACCCAGAAAAAGATGGCAACATGTTTATTTCCATCAAGGAGCTTTCATTTCACACAAGGCCAGAGTCTCTAACGTGCACATGCCTGGGGAACTCCACGGAGCACCTAGTTTCCGTTCGAGGATAGTAGCGGGGTCCTGGGGTGGAAGCTCTCCTCCCTAATCCAGGACCCAGGCTCATCGCAGGTGCTCCTCAGCATACCTAGCCACCTCAGCTCTGCTCAGAAACTCTCCTTCTTCATTTTTTTAAGACACTGGGCGGTCAGTCCAGGCTGATGGCCTGTGGAAGCAGCAAGTGGGCGAGAAGCAGCCTCGACAGGAAATCTGCTGCTGTCTCCCTTAGAAACTGCCTGTGACAAGTAGGAACCTCCCTCTTGGGAGACTTGAGTTTCCTCACTTGAAAATGAGACATACATGAGTTTCCGCATTTTTTTTTTGACAAGAAAAATGTATTTTTTAAATACTTTATTTATATATGAATTTCACATCTCTGTGATCTCTGGGGTTCACCCCCCTCCCTGACTGTTCCTACCCTGTTCCACCCCCTCCTAGGTTGTGTAATTCAGTTTGGTTGTTGGTTTGTTTTGACTTTTCTTCACGGATTTTTGTTTATCTTTCCCATGTCCCATATAGTAGTGAAACCATTTGGTTTCTGTTTTTTTTTTTTTCTTTTTGACTTGTTTCTGCTAATATGAATTCTTCTAAGTCCACCCATGTTATCATAAAATCATCTAATTTGTCATTTTTAATTGATGAGTAATATTCCACTGTGTATATAGACCACATCTGGAGGTCCCACCTCATAATCTCTGCGGTGCCTTTCGTATTCCTTGTGCTCATATTCCTT
The DNA here is from genome assembly GCA_004024945.1 of Uropsilus gracilis. Lineage (NCBI taxonomy): Eukaryota > Metazoa > Chordata > Mammalia > Eulipotyphla > Talpidae > Uropsilus > Uropsilus gracilis. The sequence goes on along the minus strand of PVHY01010275.1, from coordinate 18,767 downwards.
GCTGTGTTTCCCCACAGGCGAAGTAATGGGAGGATTCAACTTCTTCATGAAGGAAAGTGTTAACCTCGGCGTGAACCTCAGCTTTGTCCTCATCATCTCCCGACTCCCCTCTCGGCTGAGGTCCTGGCTGGGGCAGAGCCATCTCTGTTGAGTGGAGAAAGATTTTGTGCTCAAGATCATGCCTCGCTGATTGGCTTCTTTTTGTACCTCAATAAAAGACTCCGCGGAGAGTTTATCTTTACTTGTGTTTGGATTTGTTTCTTAAATCAGGTGTGATGTCTCAGTTTTAAAGGAAAATGTGTCCTGTTTAAGAGAAAAGCTTTATACAAGGAATCCCAAGTGGGATGAAAAAACATGCGTACACAGGCATGTGCACACACATGCAAAAACCCACATGCACACACGTGGATGCACATAAACATTCATATGTGTGCATGTGTATGCACCAGCAAGCACCTCCCCCTCGCCTGGAGTCTCCCCCCAAATCAGTAATCACCATGAAATATCAGTCATGCTGTTCCTTTGTATTAAGATCCTCTCCCAAAGTTCTCTGAAAGGGAACTCCCTTCATGGCAACAACTCACCCCAGAGGAAGGATGTTGCTATTCATTTATTGTCATGATAGTCCATAATTTTTCTTCTCTTATCTCTCTCCTTGCTGATCTGCTTCATCTTAACAGGAACACCCCAGGGACTAACTAGTGAACTGCTTAAGGTCCTCTCTAAAATTCTCTTCTATGTCTAAGAAGTCGCTGTTAGAATTTACCAAGAAAATATTAACAAATTACCTTCCTTCCTTCCTTTCTTCCTTCCTTCCTTCATTCCTTCCTTCCATCCATCCTTCCTTCCTTCCTTCCTTCATTCCTTTTTCCTTCCTTCCTTCTTTCTTCCCTCCCTCCCTTCTTTCTTTTCTTTCTTTCTTCTTTCTTTCTTTCTTTCTACTGTTTTTCTCTCATCCCATTTCCCTGTATTTTGCCATACTAATGATCCAGCTCAGAATCGGGCTCATTTCTCATTTCCATGTTTTGTTTTTTTTTAATACAAGTAAAACTGCACAGCTTTCTTTCAAACTTAAAAGGCTTAGTCAAAGGACCACAATTTCAAAATATCATTTAATAGCAAACAAGCAACTCAGATTTTGATAAGTTGCTTATCCTTATTAAACTGATGAACAAAGTTTTCTTTTAATGCTCTGAGCAATCAAAAATTTTTTATTTTTCATAGTAGATCTATTATTCTTTTCTCCTTGATAAACCAATATATAAATATAACTATGCCAAGATACACAAAAAAGTACAACTGAATTCTAACAATTCATTGTTGTTTTAAGTATCAACTAAAAAAAATGTTTATTTTAAAATTTTAACTAGTAACTTTAGTAACCAGCGAGTTACTTTACAAGATTGAAACCCATTTTTAGGGAAAATAAAAAGTAAAATAATTACCAAACCTCTGATATTCACATTAGCTTTTGCAGGGATGACATGTTTTCATAGCTATAAATTTACTTGAAAAGTAAATGCTATGGCTATAATTTTATAGTAAATATTATCAAAATTAACCAGATAAATTCCTGAATATCTTAACCAACTAGCTTAATACTAGGACTTTAAACGTACACTGTGAGAATAAATTGGTAAAAAAATATATATATATATTTTAGCTGCAATGGAGACCCTATTTGAGTAATTCACTTTCAAACCGTTCTAAAGAAACTGCCCCTTCTGGTGGCTTCTCTTAACCTGACACACCAGTCTGCTGAAAAATTATGCAAGCTGACCCTACTTCGGGAACAGCGCACACCAGGAAAATGCTTCTTTAAACCCAGCTCGGCCCTGTAATCCCATGTTAATAACTACGGAGTCAGGCCACTTGGTTTCCATCTCCCTAATCCTAATGTTAATGCATGATTTCTCCGTAAGCCTGGCCAGTTTATAGTACTTAAGTCAATGATTAACACTCACCTCACCCCAAGGGACTGTGATAATGGATCAAGAGTGCCGTGGTGATGGGACTAGGGAGAATGCCCCTACAGGGCTAGGGGGAAATGAAATATTGTACAAAGTGAACGATGATAAAAGAAAAAAGTTAATTGATTAAATTGCGTTTAAAAAATACTGAGCTCACAAACCTTCGTGCCAGTGTGCTGATCACAACAAGACACCCAGTGATCTAATATTTCTCAGTCTGCAGTCTTCCTGACACACCTTCTCAAGTCTATCACGGATATGAAGAAAGAGTGCGTACATGCACAAAGGCGAAGAAATACTTTTCTGGCCCAGGAATGCTGGGTCATGGGGGGACACAAAGGTTCGCTCTTTTCTTTTTTTTGGTTCTCTCTTCTTCCCCTTTGTCAGCTTTTCCTTTTCCTCTCTCCTATTTTGCTTTCTTGTACATATATTTTATGTGACTTTTTATTGATCTTCTAACTTTTCCTATTTTCCCCTTAAATTCGTTATCTTTTTCTCAGTTCCCCCAGCCTTATACATGTATTTCATTCCTTCAAAGCTTCCCACCTCCACGTCCCAAGGGGACTTGACAACAAACCATAGATGGGCAGATGCGTACATCCATCCCTAGGAAAATCTTCGATTATTGGATGAGATTTAGATACTTGCTATCTATGCCAAGAGAAGAGAGTTGAGGAAACATATCCAAGTGTCCACCACATATATGATTCCATAGCCAAATCCTGACGCCTGAAGCCTAGTTCATGGGTTTAGATCATACCACTTACATTCTAATCTCACGTGTACCCAAACAATGTTTGCCTCATCTCCAAAGCTAAATTTTCAGCTTCCACGGTTCTTCCCATAGTCTAATGCTGAGTGTCCTCAAAAGTCAACTCCCAATTCCCTCTTTTGTCTCAAGCCCTGATGCGGGAGTCTCTAACACACATCCACATGTATGTTATTTCATAAAGATGAATCTGAGCCATCATTGAATTCACTCCATTTCTCCTTCTTATTGTCTCTGGGTCTTATTTCTAGTCATTGAGTCAAAATGCCTGTTTATAAGAATATGGTGCTTTACTCGAAGCAATTAAATAACTTCCGTGGGGAAATGCAGAGAACGGTGGAGCTTGCAGGACCCATATGGCTGGTCTGTCTGACTGGCCTTGGCTGCTTGAGCATCAGGAGAGCAGCCACCTTGTTCTCCTTGTGAGTCTGGTGCTCACTACTGTCTTCAGCATCTCCCTCTAACCTGCCTTGACCCCAGTAACTCACATCATCTTCTGTCCACATCCTTCTGGGCTACACTCAGCACAAGGATATTGTGGAAGCTTTTAAAAATGTAGTTTCTAGTCTCCACTCATAACTAGCACTAAGTTCTATCACCTCCAAGGTTGAGTGGACCCAGATATTCAGCTCAGGCCAAATTCTTATCCATAGAAACACTCTGGACATGGAGTCTGATGGTCCAGACTCTGCTCTGACTTGACATAACCATGTATGGGGACCTCCTTTTTTGATAAAATAGTCCAATCCACTATTTGGCAGCATGGACTACGATTATTATGACTGTGACTATGATTATGATTTCATTATTGAGTTAAAACCTGCTTGTCTAGAATTTCCAAACTCTGGTTCAATTTTTGCCTGATATGCAGCTATTCAACAGCAGACATTCTCTAAAACTAAAACTCACTTGCTCCCCACCCCAATATTTCCTAAGCCTTAATTATGAGAAGAGGAAGAATAAAACAACTTCTCATTTTTGACAGAATGCTGATCTGCAGCTCTGGAGAGGTCTATAATTTTTTGACAAGTGAGAGATGAAGCATAAATCAAAGGTAACTTCTCGAATAAGGTTAAGTTCTTTCAGTGTTTAACTTTCCTTTGACTTTGCTTTTTTCCAGATGAAGAACTCTCCATACATGCACAGATGAGTACCTCCATCTTTATATAAAATTCTGCTTTTATGTAATTTTGTTCCAGCATTTTCTTTTTATGGTTTAAAAGTTTCATATTTTCTATTCAGCTTATAGTCACTTTATTTTTCAAAAACAACAACAAAAGCAAAACACCTGTCTTCATCCCTTATGCCTCAATGACCTTTTCTTTCATCTCCAACCCTTTTAACCAGGTAACCTCCAGCTCGGTTATTAATGTTTATAGGTTTATTTTTATTTTGCTTTATCTGTTCATCTGCTTTGTTTCTTATATTACCTACATATGTGAAACAAAGTAATTTGTCCATATTTCTGGATAACTTTGCTTCACACAGTAGCCTAAAATTCCTTCCCTTTTGCAAATCTTTATTTTCAATTATAGCTGAGTAGCATTTTACTGCATCTGCATAGCACATCTTTACCCCATTCTCTGTCAACGAGCACTGAGGCAGCTTCCATACTTCCTGTACCGTTAAACTTGCTATCAGTGAGAAATCAGTACTCTGTACTAATTAAATTTTTACGTTTGAAATTTTATATTTTTGGTTCGCAAAAGTGACTTTACTTCAAAAACTGGAAAGAATTCTCTGCTATAAAAGCAGTAGAATAAAGCAGTTAGATAACTGGCATCAGACATGGGTGCCAGCACTCAGCTCACAAGAACATGGACAGAGAACATGTTTCATGCATTACATGAAACTTAAAGTCAGATGTGTGAACAGAGCACGTAGGAAAACCTGGTAAGACAAGGCATGATCCTTATCATACCTCAATGGGTCACACACACATCTTTGTTTTCGGGCTTAGAGAATGAAGCTATAACGTAACCTTCCCTTCATGATTCATAGGCAGTAATGACTGCTTACTTACAACTACCATTGATTGAGCAAATCTAGGTGTGGTAACAAACGCTTTACAGCAGCAATGGGGTAATCTGGGTTATAATCCATGTTCTACTGGCTTTTTAGTTGTGTGGCTCTGGGACCTGGGCAACTGCTTTCACCTATACGAGTCTTTCTTGTAACTTTTCAAGAAGACAATAGTATTAAAATATGAATTTGGGGCAGATAGGCCTGATTTCTACTCACGTTGCATGACTTATTAGCACAGTGAGAATAGAAAGTCTGGTGGATATGAAGCCTTGGTAGTTCCTGGTCAGTCTGAATATAGTCCACAAATCCTGGTGCAGGAGTTTGAACAGGTGAGGAGGGCAGTGAAACCAGCCTGGGAGATGAGCTTACGGGGCACTGCAATGTCTATTTAGTGCCACAAACCTCTGAGGTTTCTGATGTATGTCATGTTGCCAGTCTTTCTATCACCAGCTCTCAGCTCAGTCCTAAGACTTAAAAGTGTATGGAGTATAGTCACTAAAGCTAGAAATGAATGAAGGAATGGAATACATTGGAAGGGAAAATGAATAAGTTTTAGCATGTTACAGTCTATCCAAGCAGAAGGTTTCAACAGTTGGTAAAATGTCATATCTGAAACTCACAGACAAAAAGGGCTGGAAATACAGATTCTTTTGCCTACACCTGGAGTTTGTGTGATTTAAAACCCTTTAATCCTATTGTTTCTCTGTGAAACTAAGGGATAAAAATAAAAGAATAATTTCTTCATGTTTTTATGCCTTCTCAGCATTTTATACATGCCTTTTCAGTTGTATCAGTGTTCTTTACCTTCGTATTGCAGTTGTCATCAACATCATCATTTTACAGGAAAGAAACTAAGCCTAAAAGAAATAAAATAATTGTCCCAGGAGCATTTCCAGTCCCAGGATTTCAATTCTAATTTGTTTAATCCAGAAAGTTCTTTCTTGACAATTGACAACTTGTTCCTGCAGATAGTTCATCATTGTGACTCTGTTCCGGAAATACAGAAGTTCTCAGTTATAACGTCGGGGTACATTTGTCTATGTGCTGGTATGTAGATAGCTAGCAATTCATTGTCAGTAATTATTGGTAAAAGTTGCCAATGCTGCACTAGATCTTAAAAATCTAGAGGTTATTCATATGATACACCTCACTCTTGCATTCGGATAAAACCTTTTAACTGAGAGAAATAGCAAAACATGGAAAAAGCTTATCCTATATCTGTGTGCTCCCTAAGCATGGCTGAGTGGGGAGCATGCCACGTGTGCTGAAAACAGATGCATCAACCCATAAAGTGGGCAAAAGTCTGTTTCTAAATGAGTTGTGAATTGTCTACCCACTGACCATAAAGATGTTTGCCACTCGTGATTTTAGAGCTATGAATTTGATAGATCTCACAGATAGACTGTTGGAATAAGAAACAAATGCACTGAGAACCCTCTGGATTTGCCTGGAAAATCTTTTTTAAATGTATTTATTTTAATTTATGCATATACATATTTCACATCAATCACATCATTGTGGTCCCTGGGGGTCCCCCACCACCTCCCCTCCCTGACCACTCCAGCTGGTCCCCTCCCGCAGTTGTGTTGCCTGGAAAATCTTAAATCCTGGGAATAATGATTTGACAAGAGCAATTGAATATTTTTAAGATGAACTTTCAGATTAATTGCAGTAAACATGGGAGGCTACTGCACCGGGCATGGTGGTATGCACCTATAATCCCAGTCTTGGGAGGTTAGGAATCGCTTGAGGTTAGGAATCGCTTGAGTCTGTGGGTTCAAGTTACCTCAAGAAGTGAAACTGCTGAAGTACATGCTCCCATTTGAAGATCTGATGGCAAAATGTATGACAATTGTTGCTTCTTTTGCTGTGAAGTTAAGTAAGTATTAGAATGAGATTCTTTTCTAATTTACAGTATGTTTATGTAAATATAAATATACTGCAACTAGAAGTAGTTTTGGGTATAAGGAATTTGCAAATCATCTCACATTGACTTTAATGAATTTTTAACTTCGCAGGATTTGGGAGTCATTAGTGTCTTGTGTTCCTACAAACACTAGCAGTAAAAGTGACTCAGAGTAGCCTAGAATCTCTAAGTTCGTAGGAAATGTAATGATCATCTAATTCAACTTTCACCTCATATTCTATGCTTAACTTCGCTCTCTATAAAAGTCACAAACCATTTCCCTGTCTTTGATTACTTCCAGGGACAAGACATGCCTGGGTATTCTTCCTGGGCATGTTCGTGCATGTCTGTAAGAATGAGCCCAGCCTATAGTCCAGCTTCAGCTACATCTGGATATGTTAGAGCACCTGATTGACTGACACTAAGTACTTGAAAAACCTAAAAAACTTTGCTCTGTTTCAGGGTATGATTTTGTAACAAAATAGATGTCAAAACTGTAACAAAGATTAAATTTAGAAAATCAAATAGCCTACTGTAGACTAAAGATTACTGCATCATCTTCTATGGGGTATACCAGCATCAGCTCAAAACACAGAACCACATACTAGAATTTACAGAAACATAGCTCTTTTTTAGTAATTTGAAAACAAGCATTAATTACCTATGGCATATTTTTCTTGTTTTTTTTTTTTTTTTTTTTTTTTTTTTTTTTTTTTTTAGGTGATTGACTTTATTGTAAGTGCCCTTGATGCTCAGTGGGATTGTTTTAATAAGAAAATATAAATAACAATCTTAGGAAAAGAGCTTCCTAAATATGCATTTCCTTTAAGTTAAAGGTCCATTAAAATATGTTTTCAGGAACATAAGCTGACTGTGAGCATTTTGTCTATTGTTCTGATGTAACCAGCACCACGGGAGAATATTCCTTAAGTGAAGTAATTTCTTTCACATACATCAGTAAGTGGAGAGGGACATTTTTGGGAGTTGATTGGTGAAGGGTGAAGTCTGGTAGTTAATCAAATGCCCATGACTTTGACATTCCTAATCTGTCATTTTCTGTCCATAAGAAAGCTGACAACAAACTACAGTTTGTGCATTGTAGAAAGAGATGTATCCTTTCTGTGAACCCAAAATATTCTTTAATGCATCTGTCCAAAAAGAAACACGTTTCTTGTCCTGCTTAATCTATACCAGATCGCCTGATTTCATCATCATCATGTCTTGACTACTTCATAGAATAAAATAGGCCCAGGTCAAATACATATACGTTTGGGAGTTGAATCTTTAGATGTGTTTCACTTTTCGAAGATATCGACGGTCTCTCAGGACCAGAGGAGAGGAAAAGAGCCGATTCAGATCATAGTGAGAACCAGGACATCAAAAGCTGCAATCCTGTCCAGATTAGAAAGACACCCCTCATGTGCTGCTCAGGTGTTTGTGATCTTGAAACACAAAAAGAACGAGACTTAAATTGAAGGGCCCAGGGAACATTATTGCACCAGCTGTTCCTCATTTTGATTGATGTTTTGCTAACAGTCTTTTGTACCCTTCTGCTATATCTTTTTATTTTTAATGGAGGTGTCATTGATGTGCAGCACAGCGATTTGGTATTTGCATCTAGTACAGGAGGATCACGATAGGTCTAGGTAACCTCCACATTGCACAAAATTACACAATTTTTTTCCTTGTGGTGAGAATTTTTAAGGTGAATGCACTGAACAACTCTCATGTATGCAATCTGGTATTTTTTAAAATGAATTTATTTTATTTTACCAAGTCTTCTATTGCATTCATCGCCATTATATGGATAAAGGTCAGATTATGACCCTTACTTTGGTTATAATATGCAAAGCTTAAGTAGATAATTCTAACTTATTTTGCCCCCAAATTTAATCATTTTAGTCCCATCTATAATTTTAATCTTAACATTCTATCTGCCTCTATTTCCAAATTTATATATAAAAGGTTAGCTCTACCCAAGTTTAATGCAGTTTTCAATGTTAAGCTCAAAACTGCAAGTAATTTAAATTATAATGTGAAATAACTTTAAGATTTGATGACCATTTTTAAATTTTAATTTAATTTAAAATTAAAAGACAATGACATCATTGTCTACCCCGAGGTTCTCCCATCTTCTTAACACCCATTTACCATCTTAATCTTTTGTGTCTTCCATCTCCCCATTTTCTCCCTCCTCCCCTTCCCTTGCTCTATGGTTCACTTTTGTTGATAGTTTTAACTTTTTTCTTATTCGTTTGTCTTTTTCCTATATCCTTCATATAAGTGAGACCATCCCATATTTCTCTTTTTCTTTCTGGTTTATTTCCTCTAACATGATTCCCTCTAGCTCCATTAATGTTGCTGTGAATGGCATAAGTTAATCTTCTTTGATTGGTGCGTACTATTCCATTGTGTACATATGCCACAACTTTCTGATCCATTCATCCGTTTTGGAGCTGATGAACTTGGGTGGTTTCCATATCTCGGCAATTATAAAACAGAGCTGCAATAAAATGCATGTACAGGTGTCCTTTTTGATTAGTGTTTTCGTGGGATGGCTCGGTTGAATGCTGCAATACGGTATTTTTAACAGCAGACACTCTGCTATGCCTTTCATCGCTGGAGGTTATTTTTTTGCCTGGAAATCTGTACTTTTGGGTCCACTTCCCTCATTTTATCTATTTCCCACCAGCTTCCCACCTCTGGCATCATCCATCTCTTCTCTGCACCCATGAGCTCCTTTCTGGTTTTTGTAAGTTAGATATTTTTTTAGACTTCACGTATAAGTAAGATCACCTGGAGTTCCTCTCACTTCCCTAGAGTAAGGCCCTCAAGGTCCATCTACAGATGGTGAGATTTCCTTCCTTTTTATGGTTGAATTGTGTACATGATCAGCCAGTTTTTATTTTTCAACCAACTCTTCCTCCCACTCCTCTTAGAGACCCTCCCCACATTAGCTTCCTGTCCCCTCTAGAGTGATACATCTACAGCACGGATCTGGTCTTGTCATCTTCCAGCTAGAATTGCTTTAGTGTTTCACTACGCACAACCCCATTTGTGCCTGTCACCTCGCTCCCCAGTCCTCCATCATTGCATGCACATAGGTCCCTATACTCTGAACTCTGTAGTTCTGCACATGCCCACCCTCTTCTGACAATACACGCCATCATGTCCCACCATGATTAAAAGACTCAGCCCTAATATTTGGTCTTGTCTTCAAGGCTCTCCTCCACACTGATTGTCATGGGTGAGTGCACATCAGTTTGTTCATCTCTGTAACCAACGCACTCTGTGTGGGTGCTTAGCAGGCATACCATAAGGACTCCACTGATACTTCATAAAGGGACTGAATTCATTGAAAAGGAATTGAATTTGATTTCTACCAATAAGTAAACAAGTAAATCCTGAAGTTAGATGTCAGCTCCTCTGGCATTAGCATGCACCACATCTGTTCACATCTGAATTCTTCTGCAAGTTCCCATGAAAAAATCCACACACACACACACACACGAGCAAAGAGTGCTTTTCTAGAGATTGTGGGAGAGTGACTGACTGGCATTACCTGCACGCCCACAACCTAACACTCCTCATTACATTCCTGCCCTCGACAGTCATCTCTTGCAACACCACGTTGTAAATCCCATTGTGTGGTCAGAAAAGAAAATTGCATAACATTTTAAAGATGCAAGAGTAAAATAAAAACAATGAGATTCATCACCCAAACCTGTGGGTCAAACTGGGATCTGAGATTTTAAGAAATCTCACTGTTTTATGTCTAGCTAGTTATTCGCCTTTAAATCAAGGCTGTATCACTATACCCAACAAACATCTTTCTGGAGCAAATAGCTTATACTGTGAAGTGGAAGTATTGACAAGAATTTTAATTAAGAGTGCACATCAAGGAAATGCAGGTACACGACATAACAAAACAGATCCATCCTGAAAACTGCACAGAATTTCCTAAGGAACCTGATGAAAAAGATTTTTAAGGAATATTTCCTTAACTACAGGAAAAGAACTACTATAGTTCAAAAAGGTGCTCTAGAAAGTTCAGGAAGTTGACCATTTCTCCCTGCAGACTCAAAGGTGTGCCTTCCCCAGGATGTGAGGCATTCCATGCTCATAAATGGGTTAAAACAACTAAGGTCCACCCAATAAGCCCTGCTTGACTCATCAAAGAGCAAACCTGGCTTTTGTGTTTCACCTAGTTCCTGAATCTCATTCCGCAGTCTCCTTGGGCCCTGGGTTCCAGCCCCCAGCCCCCCATTTCTCTGTAACCAGTCATAGCCCACAACCCTTTTCTCTTCTAGGCTGTGTTCTTGCTTCTCTCTCCCTCTCCTCTTTACCACTTTGAGAGCTAAAACTAAAATGTGTGACAGGGACCTCCATTACTTGCTCCTTCTGTTGTGCCACTCACCTCCCTAGTAGCCGCACCTGTTTTGACTGCCCATCTTGGATTTGATTATTTCTTATTCATTCATGAGGGCTGCAAATTACCTATACTACCATCTGTTTGTCATCACAAACTTAGGTTTAACTTGCCCTCCCTGTCAGATTAAATGATCTGTGAGGCATATTTAATGTAAAGTTTCGGATGGGAGGCTTTGCAGATGGAGTGTTTTGAGGTCAAGAGCAAATTTCCACTTCTGTGTAATCTTGATTTAGTTCCCTGCATATCAAAATGGGGCACTCCTTAAGGACTGGCATGAACTAATATACATACTATGCATTATATTATTATTTCTGGCATGTAATTGGCAACCAGTAAATGATAGATTTAAATGTATGTTTAAGGAAGGTCTGCAGTTGTCCTACATTTGCCCACTAAGCACAGCGGATAGTTCTAGTTTAGACGGTCGTCTCTCACTGACTCCCCGCCAATCCCACCCTATCCCAAAGACCACCACTGTATAACCGCATGAGTGACAGGACTGTGAGCCTCCTGCTGGAGCAGATCCCACCATTATGGTCACAGGCATTAGCAAGGTAGGTTGCAATGAAGTGAAAACACACAACCTCCCATTATTTGGAAGACTTTTTAAGCATGATCTCCACGTGGGAAAAGATCAACACCTGGGACTAAAACTAAAACTAAAAACTTCTGTATGGTAAGAGACAGTCATCAAAACAAAGAGACACTTTAACGAATGGGAGAAACTATTTACATACTATGCAATTGATAAGGAATTGATATCAGAGATCTACAAAGAGCATATACAACCAAACAAAAGGAAAGCAAACAAATCAGTAAAAAAAAAAAAAAGGTCAAATGAGCTCAAAACACTTCTCCAAAGAAGAAATGCATAGTGCCAGCAAGTATATGGAACATTGTTCAAACCCCTTATAATCAGGGACATTCAAATCAAAATATCAGTGCTATACCACCTCACACCAGTGAGAATGTCCCGTGTTTAAAAAAAAAAAAAAAAAAAAACTTGGCAACTCAAATGCTGACTTGGATGCACAGAGAAAGAACCCTCTCACACTGCTGGTGAGAGTACAAATTGGTTCAACCTCTACAGAAAGCTGTATGGAGGACCCTCAAAATACTAAAAATGAATCTACCATATGATTCAGAGATTACACACCTGGAAGTCTACCCAAAGGACACAAAAACACCTACTTGAAAGAAAACCTGCCCTCCCATGTCTATTGCAGTACTATTTCCAATAGCTAACATAAGGAAACAACCCAACTGTTTCCAAACAAATGAATGGATTAAGAAGAGATAGTGCAAGAAACTCACACAACTTAGGAAAAACAAAACAAGAAACCCAGTCCAAAAATGGGGAGAAGAATTAAAAAGACACTTCTGCAAAGAGGAAATACAAATGGCCAACAGGCACATGAAAGAATACTCAATAGCACTAGCAATGAGGGAAATGCAAATCAAAACCACAATGAGATCCCACCTCACACTAGTAAGAATGGCCCATGTCCAAAAAACAGGCAACAAGTGCTGGTGAGGATGTGGACAAAAAGGAACACTCTTACACTGCTGGTGGGGATGTAAACTGGCCCAGTCACTATGGAAAGCTGTGTGGAAGACCCTCAAACTACTGAAAATGGAACTATCATTGACCCAGCAATCACTCTTCTGGGAATCTACCCAAAGGAGACCTCAATGTGGGTACAAAGGGACACCTGTGCCCGGATGTTTTACTGCAGCACTGTTTATAATCACAAGGACATGGAAACAACTCAAATGTCCCAAGACAGATGAATGGATGGAAAAGCTGTGGTCTATATACACAATGGAATATTATTCATCAATTAAAAATGACAAATTTGACAATTTTATGATAACATGAATGTACTTAGAAGGAATCACATTATCAGGAATAAGTTAGAAAGAAAAAGACAGAAACCAAATGGTGTCACTAATATATGGGACATTGAAAAAACAAACAAAAGGCCAGGAGGAAATGTCAAACAAGCTAACCACCCAACTAAAGCACACAGCTGGAAGGTGGGGGGAGATGGGTGGGAGCAGTCAGGGAGGGGAGGTGGTGGTGAACCCTGGGGTATACAAAGATGTGAAGTATATATAAATAAGTTATTTTTAAAAAAGAGGAAAAGAAGATGTACTGTCCACACACAATGGAATGCTGCTCAGTAATCAAAAATGATAAGCTTGGAGGGGGCAAAACAGGGGCGGGAGGAACACAAGGGATATGGCAACAGTTCACAGGTGCTATGACAGCAGGAGAACTATGTGTTCTGAAACAATGCAAGAAAATAAAACTGCATATATAAAATAATAAATAAAATAATGAAAGCAAAGACAAACATCATTTGCAGCAATGTGGAAAGCACTGGAAGGGTGATGCTAAGTGAAATAAATCAGAAGGAAAAAACAAGTATCAGGTGGTTTCGCTTATGGGGGATACAGGGAAACTGAACACACAATCAGGAAAAAGACAAAATGTGCAGGAAACCCTGGACCTGCAGCACATAGCAGGGGAGGCAAGAACGGGAGGGAAGGTCACTTGGACCGAGATGATGTCACAGTGCCGTGGTGGTGGGACAGTTATGGGGGCTATACCTGAGGGGAGAGATCAAAGATTGGACAAACATGAATAAAGATGGAAGAAAGTAAAAAAAAAAGTCTTTTTAAAAATAATCTTCATTTTTATTTTAAAAAAAAGTACAGAAAATAATATATATCTTCTGGTTTTGAGCCACTAAGAGCAAAAAATTGGATTATAGTCACTTTTGAGTCTACAATGGGTATTAGTTTCTCTGCTCTCTGACATACAGCAAGCAGTGTCTGACAGATATGGGCCATGCTTAAACCATTGGGGTGAGAAATAACCAAGCAAATGTAGACTGAATGTACTTAATGTAATTTTCTCTTTTCTTTCTTATTTTTTTAATATTTTGTAAGTACAATTTCTTTTCTTTTTCCCCCAATGTTATCTACCCCAGGGTTCTCCCACCACCTTATCACCTGTGAGCCATCATCTTCATCTGCTGTTCCCTTTCCACCCTCTCTCATGCTCGGTGCTTCAATTCTGCTGAAACTTAGTTTTACATTTTTCTTGGCTGTTTGTTGCTGTGTTTTCCTTTTATCCGTCATATAAGGGAGACCATCCGGTATTTCTCTTTTCCTTTCTGGCTTAATGTCTTGCTTTCAAGATTCTAAGAACATGGAGAGTCACAATGAATTCTACATTGCCTGACAATAAAGAGATTTGTTATTATTTAACAAAAAAAGATAGAACAACCCAATCAACTTAATTTCCCCACAGATTGAGAAATGTTTCTAGAGTCTGTCACTGCACTAACATCTTAGCTGAGGAAAGGAAGATGGGAAAATCAGGTGGGATTTGGCAGTCTAAGAAGTCATAAACAATGGAAGTTAGAAATAGGGTGTCTAAAAAGCTTCAAAGACATAGAACATGTATTATTTCTTAAACTTAATGAAAGATGTATTTGTGATGTATGATTACTGTTATTATTATTAATATGCACATACATACACTACACACCTTTTTATATGCATGGGTTGACAAAATAGAGAAAATCCAAGAATGAGGACAAGGAGAAAACAAGTAAAAGTTTGGGATACAAACTGGTCCTGAATTTCTGCTGAGTGAAAAGTAACAATATATTGTTCCCTGTAGACTACACGCAATTCTAATGATATAATATGTGAAAACACCAAGCACTGTTTTTAAGCCATCTAAAAGCAACACAGTGTTATTTGGGTCATATTATGTAAGCATCTTTCACAAGGAAATCTTCCCACAATTCTTCGACTCTAACTGTTCAGGGAAACAGCCACTTCTGAGCTAAGGTGACCTATTTAGCCAGGATGTTATGCAAACTTCAACTGGGCTAGTCTGATATTTCAGACCCTTCTCTTAACCCCCCACTCCTTAGTATCTGGCTACTTTCAGCATCATGGGAACAAAGGCTCCTCATGGTCCTGGAACTTTCGATTGTTTTTGGAATTTTAATAGGAACCTGTATCCAGGAAAGTCTGTGCTCTTTGCCATCAAAGATGAGTAACTTTGTCTGGTTTTTCTGGTTTTTTTGTTGTTGTTTTTTGTTGTTGTTGTTGTTGTTGTTTTGTTGTTGTTGTTGTTGTTGTTTTTGAGTATGATGATGAGGGAAGCATGATAACCTGACATATGCTGAAGCCCAGGGACCTGAGACATACAACCGAGGGGGTCTAGATAAACAGCCCGTGACTGATGGACCCAGTTTACCATTATGCAGCCCCGTTTCTTCTAGACTCTTTCTCATTCTAGCTTCCCCACGTCTGACCATGTACATCGCCAATGAGAGGTCAACCAGAACACCGGAGCGTATCAAGTGTACGTAGCCTTGAACTTCCTAGTAGGGTGCTCAGCTTCTGGATACAAATACGGTAAGTCAGTTCTGCTACTAAGAAACCTGCTTCTCGCCAGCCTTCGTGTCCTTGTCTCCTGACTGCCAGGTCTCAGTGCTGATGCATTGTCTCAAGGAGTCACCAAATCACATAATCTCAGAATTAGGTTGGATCTTAATTCTTTGGGAACTGTAAACAAACTAGGATAAAGGTTAAGATTAGGCATCCTGAATTCACTGACTTGGGTTTAAGTTATAGCTTCACTAATTACTGGCTACATGAAATTGACTCAAATTTTCTTGGGTTTCACCTCAAAGGACTACAAAGGCTCATAGCGAAGCCACATTCAGTTTCCTCAGGGGGCTCCTGGTGGCTTGCCAGGAGTTCCATAAATGTCAGATATTACCATGTGGTTTTGCTAAAAAGTGCACAGACCATAAAATAAGTGTCGGGGGGGGGGGGTGGTGACTGAATGAGCTGGTCTTGAGAAATAACACTTTTCCCCTCAGGCAACATTGACAGGCAGTGAAATACATGATGGGGTTAGAACCTGTGATCCTGACCTGGATGCAGTGAGAATTTCAGCGCACCTAGAGCAAATAGTATTTAACTGCAGGTAGAACTGAGAGTTAGGTTCACAGGATTGGAATGTTCTCCTGGGGCTATGAAGGACCTAGGGATAGTGAGACCAATGTGGAAAGTATTGAACTATTCAGCCTCCTTCTAATACACACTGGCACAACATCATCAGCAGGCATTTTCTGAGCAGATGCGTGCTTCAGAAAAATCACTTTTCAGACAAGAATGCCAGAGGAGTCACACTAACTACAGTATGTAAATATATTCCTCTTACAGACCAGCTATTCTAAGTGCCTGACTTATAGAAACTCATTTACTACCCATAACAATTGTATGAAGTAGGTGCTTCCACTACATTTTGCAGATGGAAAAAGGAAGCCTCCGAGACATTAATTCATGTACCCAAGTTTACAGAGAAGAGATCAGAACCCAGAAATTGCAGCAGCAGAAATTGAACCAGAAATTGTCTCCACTGAGCTGGAGGCAAGGAAATGTTAAGATAGAGAAGGAGGGAGAAGAGAAAGGTCTCTAGTGAACTGTGAAAGAGGGGAGGGTGGATGGCGAGCAGGAGGGAGACAAAGAAAAATTAGAAGACATTTGGAAATTGAATTAGAAGACGTTTGGAATAACAAGCATCAGCACAAGAATGGTGAACAGGGGAACAAGGGGGTGATGGGCAGCTGTAGAAAATTCTAGAACTACACTGAAGACATGGAAAGTTATCTGATCTGGACAGTGAGGAAGCATTAAATTCTTAGGATGTTGATGATATTTGTGGTTTGGGCAAACAGTGACATGGTGCTGTTATTACTTCTCAGACACAGTTGTCTGCAAAACAACTGCATAATTTTTTGCCCTCAGCATCTTCTAAAGTTGTGTACTTAATGCTATCTCACATTTGGAGAGAAACACTATAGTTTCTTGACTCCAGAGGAATCTGGAGTTCTCCTTTCCAAGACCTGGGTGCGGAGAGGGGGGAATGCAGGCGTACAACATGTAGAAGCAGAATATAAATAGGTTAAGTGAAGATGCTTCTAATTCTGGACATAATATTACAGCATAATCATGTAGAGATTTTAATAATTGATTTGAAATTCCGAGCAAAATCTCCAGAGTAGTAAAAGATATTCTTGCACACTCTATAGTCATCTAGACATATAACTAAATTCAAAACTAATACTTGACTTCCCCAAAGAGGAAATAAAAAAGACCAACAGGCATATGAAAAAAATGCTTAACATCACTAATAATCAGGGAAATGAAAATGAAAATGACACTGAGATACCACCTTACCCCAGTAAGAATGGCCCGTATAAAAAAACAGACAACAACAAGTGTTGGCGAAGATGTGGGGAAAAAGGAACACTCTTACATTGCTGTGCAAGTGCAAACTGGTCCAGCCACTATGAAAGGCTGTGTGGAGGACGCTCAAACTACTGAAAACAGAACTACCATTCGACCCAGCAGTCCCACTACTGGGCCTCTCTACCCAAAGGATATAGAAATACTAAATTAAAAAACCACATTTGTATCACAGTTTATCACAATTGCCAGGATATGGAAACAACCCAAATGTCCCAAAACTGAAGAATGCCGAAAAGATATGGTCTATGTATGCAATGGAATATTATTCATCAGTCAAAAAAGACACACTTACGTCATTCGCAGCAACATGGCTGGAACTAGAAGGAATCATGTTAGAGGAAATAAGCCAGAAAGAAAAAGAGAAATATGGGATGGTCTCACGTATATGAGGGCAACAGGGAAGACAAATAAACAGGCAAGAAAGATTTAAAACTGTTGATGGAAATGAGAGAAAAGGCAGGAGAGGGGGGAGAGGGTAAGACTGGGGGAGGGAGAGGGTACAAGAGATAAAGATGGTTCATGGGTGATGGGGTGGTAGGAGAGCCTCAGGGTAGACAATGAAGTTATATATACATATACATTTATGTGTTTGTATAATCAAGAAAAAAACATAAAGTTTAATTTAAAAAAAGCACAAAACTAATACTTAGCCCTTACTGCTTATAATATACTGTGCTAAGCACTAAATATTTTTACTGATTTGATGATTCTTCACTACAAATGCATGAAGTAGGTGTGATCACCCAGTTTACAAAACACAAGGACTTTAAGAAGCCTGGTCACAAACAAAGGCTCCTCTCCTCATATGTCTCATAGGAGATAATCAGGGACCAGAGTTATATATTTATAACCTTCCTACTTTTATTTAAAAAGCCAAATACCTCATCAATAATAGCTCAGAAGAGCTAATATACATATTTTAAATTTTTTTCCTCTAAGAAGCTGCCACCAGAAGAGTACCAGCCTATCCAAAGTTATGAACTTATTCCAAAATCTATCCCCAAAATGAACATGTTTGCTGCCTTGTCAAATAAACAATGGCTTTGTTTCTATATCAAAACTTTGTAAATTTCATGTGTTTGTCCTCCTTGACAAACACATGTCATTTGCAGCAACCTGGATGGAACTAGAAAGACTCATATTAGCAGAAATAAGCCAAAAAGAAAAAGAGAAGTACAGGATGGTCTCACTTATATGAGGGATATAGGGAAAATCAAACAAACAAATAAAAAATGAAAACAACCAATGGGACTGAACCATGGAGCGAGAGAGGAAGAAGAGGAAGAAGGCAGGGGAGGTGAAGAGTGCAAAAGATCA